>OZ038004.1:20623344-20650844 GCA_964035705.1 Porites rus | reverse complement strand
GTCCAAGCCACTCAAGTACCAAAAATAAATAAATAAAAAAAACATTCCAAGCAAAAGTTGCTTTCGTTCTTGACCTTTATTTCGTTTTTGAATTGATTTCAATTTCTGTCCACTACATTGCAACCTTCTTTTATGTGTATTTTTATCCAGCTAAAAAGCTTCCTATATCTTGTTGAAAATGGAAGTACTTCTTAAAAGGTCTGGGAGATCAACAGCCTAAAAAACAGAATGTAGTAATATTATTAATATATTATTATTATTATTATTATTATTATTATTATTATTATTATTATTATGATATTAGGATGTTAACGAGTAACGGGTACTAGTAGACAACAACTGTCCAAAATAATATAAAACTAATTTGATTTTATTTAATTTTTTGTGCAGATGTTACGCACAGTTTAAGTTCCTTGTAAGGCGTGAAAACAGTCTAGTTACATGTAACTCCAATTTAATGACTTCGACATTAGTATCAGTAGAAATTCAGTAGGAATTGAGAGCCTTACCTTTATTACTTCTCAGTATTGAAAGGCAAATTGCTTATCTTCCTGATGCTAGAAAAATAGAAACGACGTTAAAGTGTACTCAGGCTAATGTTAAGAAGGAGCCTTTTCGTACTTAATAACATTCTGTATTTCTAGGCGATTTTGGTACGAAAAGCGTATCTTAGCATTTTGCTGGATTTGATTCGAGGGGAACTGGGTACGAGTTCGTGTATCATGCGATAATTCAAGAAGACTCAAATAATCAGAAAGGACGGTTGTGACTAGAATGGATACCCCATGCTCCCAAAGTCAAATTGTCATCTTCACTCAAAATACATGATAGTAGTCTTATAACTTAAAGTAGTAGATAAGATAAGAAAGAAAACAGAAGAACACAGAAGAAAACAGTAGGTAGTATGTAGGACTTAATTGAACCCGCGTCATTTGATGTACAATCCACATCCGTATCCACTACACCATTAAGGGATAACTGCCATAAGGCAATATCGGCTAATTATAACGTTCTTTACATAGCGGTTGATCATTACAGAGGGCGCTCAATAGTTTTTTCGGGATTCGGGATTTCCTTTATTTGAAGCTCGGAATTCGGGATTTGAAAGCCGAAAATCGAGGCTAGGGTCGCGATTGAAAGTATGCGCGGGAGGTGAAACGCCAAAAATAACCCTTGGGATTACGGGATTGCATGAAATTTTAAGTCAGGATAACGGGATTGAGGAACC
This sequence comes from Porites rus, assembly GCA_964035705.1. Taxonomy (NCBI): domain Eukaryota; kingdom Metazoa; phylum Cnidaria; class Anthozoa; order Scleractinia; family Poritidae; genus Porites; species Porites rus. The sequence goes on along the minus strand of OZ038004.1, from coordinate 20,649,616 downwards.
CTATTGGGGACCCTCAATACATTGTTGAAAGCTAACCGTTGTTATAAATTCAACTCTTTACCTTGCACAACTATCTCAACTGTGATTTCCCCACTTTTTTAAAAATGTGCTCAATAAATAAATATAGTATAGCGTGGTATAGAGTATAGCATTGTATAATAAACATACGGTGTCCAACCTAATTTTAAGGTATTCATTCTATTCGTAACCCAGGAAGAACACTTCGAGCTTTACAAAATCACCAACTTTGTTGTTTATCGGTACCAGTGTTTAGCAAGAAGCTCCGTGGTATGGTAAGTACCTCACGTATTCGCACGACCATATCACCCAGAAAGTAGCAGACATGGACGGCTGTTTTACTTAGGACTCACCATGAGAGCGAAACAGACGCCCGCGGCTGCAACTGCCGGGGTAATAGGGTTGCTTGTTTCGTAAGAGACTGGCCATACTGTTAGTGTAGCTCGGACGTGCACGCCTCCTACTGACTTTTGTTGCTGCTCGATTGCTGGCCATGCACAAGTATTTTCTAGAGGCTAGGCGTTCGTCTCATCTCTAAACCCACTTTGTGGCCATACCTAGGGCCAACGGAGACTACTCCTGTTAGTGTACATATTTTGTGCGTAACCCTGGATACCTCAAGGAACTCTGAATAAATAAGCATTGTCTGGCCAAGTTTCAACAAGGGGGAATGCAGGGGGAGTGACCGGCACCCTTTTACGAGGTTGCTTTGGGTAGTTGAGTCTCGTAGCCTATCAAGGAAGCCTTTCAATGAGAAAGAAACCTTCAATTATAAACGCCAGTAGATAAGCACTCGCTAGTATTGAAGACAAAAATAAGCAAGAATTAGCAAAGCACACAAGGCTCATACAATTTTGGGAGTAAGTTGAAGACCCGGGGGGGGGGGCACTTGAGTATTTTTTGGGTGGGTATGTGCCGCCCGGGACCCCAAATTGGCACCCCATTCCAAAAAAAAATTCCCCTAAAATTGATACCCCGTTCTAGAAATGGGCCAATTTTTTATACTCCGTTCTAGAAAGTTTGTAAATTGAAATAGTCCGTTTTTTTAAAAAAAGATGTTTCTTTATTTGTTTGACTTATACATCAAATAAATGCTTTTTCATAATCAGCAACAATTTTAAGCAGAAGATAAAGCCGTGATCCACAATTTTTTATACCCCGTTCTAGAAAACGCCTCTGAAATGGATACCCCGTTCTAAATCAGGAGCTTCAAAATCACCACCCCGTTGGGCGGCACATAACCGTATAGGTAATGTATGTGAGTACCCCCCCCCCCCCCCCTCCGGGGTTGAAGGCTAAAAACCCACCCACGTATTATTACGGAAACCGGATATTACGGCTTTATGCGCATACAAACAAACAACCTTGCGTGCAGCCATAAAGATCGCGAAAGGTAATGTACAAGTATAGCAGTGTTAAATGGGGCATTACCAAGTTCACAGTTGGTCCCATGATATCCAGATTTGCATTCGCAAATGTAGCCCGCTCCAGTCGGGACAGCGGTACAAATGCCATCGTTTTCGCAGGGGTTGGTGAGGCAAATGTCTGTAGAAAATTATCAAAACAAAGTTGATATAAGCTAATGATTAACTCGATCAGCTGCCACAGACCCCTTTGATGACATCTGATGCATGAGCTACTAGTTAATAATGGTAATTGAACTGAGTGGAGTGCAATTTGGCCTGAAATCATATGCGTGATTTCAAAATCGAACGAAAGCGCAGCGCGAGTTCGATTTGAAATCACAGGTATGATTTCAGACCAAAATTGCACGACACGAAGTTCAATTACCACTTTATTACAGCCATTTTGAAATCGCAGAATTCAGTCAGTGATCTGGTATCCAGTTTGTTCAAAAGTGGAAACAAAAGGTTTTAACATCCAATTTGGTATTCAAAACAGGAATGATGCGATATAGAGTAGACATGATGCGATATAGAACAGAAATGATGCGATTTAGAACATGAATGATGCTATTTAGAAAAAATGTGACTTAAAGCAAAAAATAGTGCGATTCGTGAATAAATGACACTGCTAAGAGCCAATCAGATTGCAGGGATCACCATTGATTTCAAAATGAATGTAATAAAAAAATTAAAAGACGCATTCGGGTATAATTGTATGCAACTGCATATTATTATTGCCCCCGCAGGGATTTCGCCCAGAAGGCGAAATCCCATCCCGAGGAGGCAATCTAGTAGCTCGCGCGTATATTAAAGGAAAATACTTACAGTTGAAATATACAGTCAGTATGCGAGAAAAAAAATCTCGATTTGCTTGAACAGGGTGCGCATGGAATCATTGGGTAATGATGACGTTTCTATTGTTCACGCCCGCAAGTAAGAGATGATTAGGATGACGTAAAACAGAAAATCCCGAAGGGACCGCTTAGGTAGATTTTGTGACATTTATTGTACAGTCATAATTCGATATTCTTTTGCGAAACGTGTTATCAGCGACATTCTGTGGAGCAGCTGATTTGAAAGTTATGGCTGGCTAGAAATCGCGGACGCGGCGCCCGCGTAACGACAGCGGTTTTATCATATTTTGGAGACAAACATGGCGATTTGGTTACAAAGAAATGTATGGTGCGAAAGTAATGTTTGAAGATATAAAAAGTTCTCGCCAACCTGTAAAATTTGCCGCCCTTTCATCCGCCAGTAGAAAGTATCCGCAATCACACTGTATGCACATTTCGTCTACACAAGTCCGTTAATCCCGTCCTATTTGAGGTTGATTTTAAAGCTGTGATCTCGGTCTCTGAATGCTTCTATTTTATGTGGTAAATTGCTTAGATCAGTCGTTACCTCAGCAGGCTGCCGCGTCTGGGTCCGATTTTTTGAGTTTCCCCCTCATTCTTAAAAGTCGACATAGTGGCCGACAAAAACATCAATTTTCAGCTTTAACAGATTAACAGGGCGACTCACCGAGGACCATCATGCAGCACTTGAGCTTCTTAATACAACGAAGCGAGCCCAATGCGAGGCAGCCAGACGTCTGGAATCCAGTCTGATAGAAGGCGCCCTTCGTACACGAGATGGATTTTCGGATATCATATGAAGACCAGAAGATAGGCTCGTCGTAGCAGTCTTCATACCGGTCAGGCAATATGTTCGGTTTACAGCACTTGGCCTTTTCAATATCCCCAAACCTGCCCTTACGCCAGCCAACTTTCCAAAGACCTTGCAGAAAGTAACCAGTTGGACAAACGGCCCAGCCAAAAGACCTTCATTGCAAAAAAAAGGCAAAGTAAGATTTTATGCGAAATCTTATGAAAGGACCTCAGCGAGCCTTTATAGTAGAACTGTAATGTACCAGGAATTTGTAGTTTGCAATGTAGCAGGAAAGTGTATAACGAACGCAGAGAACTCAACAATATTTTACTTCAAGTCTGTAAGCACATGGCAAGAAGTACATACTGCGCATGTACGAAGCGCATAAGGATTCATGGGATATGACAAATGCCCCCTCTTAAAGCAAAGGAAAGAAAAACTGAACCTGATAATAGTACAAAGTAATGTACTGATAGGGGCAAGTCCCAAAGTCACGAACACTTAAGTTTACTAAAGACTAGTAGAACTTCTGAGGCGGTTTACGCTCCCTGAGAGGGTATCTCCGTTCTGGTTGCTCAGGGCTGATGCTTGAAGTTCTGAATCTCGCACAGATGAGTCTGGCGGTGAAGAAAAAGCATCAGCCATGCTATCCAAGGCTGGAGTGTCAAGTACAGGTGTAGCCTTTTTAGGCTGTGAAAGGGTTGGTGTTGTAACAGGCCTTTCCCTCACTACTGGGGTCAACCCTTCAGCTTGCTCAGGTAGCTGGGGCGCACGAACTAACTCTGACCCTAGTGTGGAAGGTATGAATCGTGGACGTAATTGTTCTTGATGTCGTTTCCAGATAATGTCTCCGACCTGAACCTCAAAATTCCGGGGACTTACTGTTCCAACAATGGTTCCTGGAATCCATTTGGCTCCTCTGCCAAAATTACGTACAAAAACTGCTTGGTTGGGTGTAAACTGGGGTTTGTTATCAAGGTTGTCTTGAAAAACCTTAACTCCCTGTTTAGAACTTTTCGCTCTCAGCGCACTGAATCTAATTCTAGGCTGTCTGTTCATAAGTAATTCTGAGGGTGATTTCCCTAACGTGGTGGGTGTAGACCTGTAAGTCAACAAAAACCTGTCTAATTTTGTTTGCACAGACTCGCCTGTATCTCCAATCTTGCCCAGTTTATCCTTAAATTCACCCACATAGCGTTCTGCTAACCCATTTGTAGCAGGATGTCCTGGAACAGTGAGAGTATGAAGGATGTCGTTCTCTCTTAGAAATTTCTGGAATTCATCACTCGTAAACTGAGTCCCATTGTCTGTTACCAGATGTTCTGGTAAACCAAAGTAACTAAAAATGTGTCTCAAAGCAGTAATAGTGTTGGTGCTGGTGGCATGAGTCATGGGTACTATCTCCAAAAATTTGGAATAAGCATCCACCACGACCAAAAACATCTTGCCAAGATAAGGCCCAGCAAAATCTACATGTAATCGTTTCCAAGGTCCGCCTGGCCAGGACCATGAAGCAGTTGGGGCGGATGCTGGCGATTTAGCATATTCTTGACAAGCAGGACGTAATTTAACTGTCTCCTCAATTTGCTTATCAAGTCCAGGCCACCAAAAGTATTTTCGAGCTAATTGTTTCATTTTGACCATACCCAGATGTTCTGCATGTAAATCGGCCAATAAGAGAGCCTGTAACGACTCTCTCGCGAGTTCCACAGGAGGATAGCATCTTCATGAGAGAGTTCAAGCCTTTTGCTGTAGTAAGGTTGGAACACTGGTTCCAGATTATTGGGCCAACCCTGCTGAGTAAACTGTAACACCTTTCCAAGAACTGGGTCTCTCATGGTTTCCATAGCAACCACGGACGCATTTAAAAACTGGTCTTCTTCGATAAACATCACATTTACAGTCACCTGTTCTGCAGCAGACTGCTTGCAATCAATAGGCTTCCTAGACAAAAAATCTGCAAACACATTGTCTTTGCCGCTTATGAATTCAATTGTATAGTCATAAGCAGCTAAAAGTAATGCCCATCTTTTGATCCTTGCCGCTGCCAATAGGGGTACGGGCTTGTGTTCCCCAAGTAAAGTAATCAAAGGTTTATGATCTGTTAGGAGTTTGAAGTGTCTACCTAACAGGTACTGGCGATATTTGGTCACGCCAAAAACAATTGCTAATGACTCACGTTCAATTTGGGAGTAATTTTGTTCTGCATTGTTCAGTATCCTCGATGCATAGGCCACAGGTTGTAATGCACCATCAGGTCCAGGTTGCAGTAATGCAGCTCCCACACCCACTGAAGAAGCATCACACTGTAGAACTAATTCAGCCATAGGATCATAGTGACGTAAAACCGAATCAGAGCACAGAGCAGCCTTGATGTTATCAAAAGCGTCCTATTCCAGTTTTGACCAACTCCATGGTACCACCTTGCGAAGTAATCCGTACAAAGGTGAAGCCAACTTTGCAAAATCCGGCACAAATTTAAGTATAGAACATTGGCTGATCCAAGGAATGACTGTAATTCAGAAACATTTGTTGGACGTGCTGCATCCTTTATTGTCTGCACTTTCTCTCACTGGACGAAAAAAATGAATTTGCATACCTATTTACACCCCCGTGTAAAAGGTATGCAAAATCGGCATTTACCACCTTTGCTCAGATTTATTCCCCAGTTTGCACAAATCTGCATTATATTTGCGCTGAGCAAATTTGAAGCAAATTCATTTTTTCGTCCAGTGTCCGCAGTCGGTGAAATCCCCGCAGCAGAAATGGTAGTACCAAGATACTCTACTTTATCCAGCATGAAAAAGAATTTATCAGGGTTAGCTTAAGGCCACAGTCCTGTAATCGAGTTAGTACTCGATGAAGGTTTTCCAGATTGACTTCATCCGTTTCTCCGGAAATAAGGATGTCATCAATACGGACACAGCAGCCTGGAAGGTCCTTAAGGACATTTTCTATAGTGCGTTGGAAGATTGACACAGCACTACTCACTCCAAAAGTCAGGCGCTTGTATTGGTATAAGCCCAAATGAGTGTTAATTGTGGTGTATTTTCTGCTTTCTGGCGTAAGCTCTAGTTGATGGTATGCTTGAGAAAGGTCAATCTTAGTGAATTTTTTCCCCCTGATAATGTACTCAGTAGTTCCTCCAGAGTTGGTATGGGGTATTGTTCTAAGACTGAAAATTTGTTGATGGTGACAGAGTAGTCCCCACAAATTCTCAGGTCCCCATTTGCTTTAACAAATTATAGGAACTGTAGGTGATGCCCACTCGGAATGCTCTACTTTCTCAATGATATCCTCTGCCACCAATTTTCCCAAGGCCTTTTCGTACTTAGACCGAATTGCAAATGGTACTACTCGTGCTTTGGTAAACACAGGGCTTTCATCACTTACTCTCAATGACACTTGGATACCTTTAAGTTTTCCCACTGAACTAGTGTCAAACAAATCAGAGTACTGCTGAACTATATCCTCAGCTGCAGTTAAAATCGTACGTACTAAAAATGTTCTGCCAAGGTAAGGTAAACTTGGACATCATGTCCCGCCCCAGTAGTGATGGTCCTGAACTACACGAATAAACAGCGTACCCACCTGGTCTCCAACTTTGACATCCATTTCCTTCTCACCTAGACACTGGATAATGTCCCCAGTATAGCTTTTCAAAAGCACTGTAGGGGGTTTGAGTGTAGTTACTTGTCCTCCGGTTTTGGTAAAATCAGCAGAACTCAACAATGTCACAGAACTGCCCGTATCAACTTCCATAGGGACTTCCTGGTCTTCAATGGTAACAGTAAGTTTGTATAAGGGCGGTGTAAATGACGAATTTTCAGAAGATTTCACACTTTTCATATAAACTGTACAAGAAGGGAATGAATTCTCGTGCTCCTCCTTGGTCATATTCCTGATGTTGGAGCAGCTATTACTTGGTGAGTGGTGTTGTTACCACCAAATTCTTTCTTTTTCTTGAAGCATGCCTTAGCCAAATGCCCAGGCTTCCCACAGTAATTACATGTAGATTCGACATGACTGCACTTGTCAGCCAAATTTTGTGGAGAGCCACACCGAAAACACTGCTTTCCTCCCATTTTTGACTTAGGATCTGTTTGCCTTTGGCTTTCTTGAGCAGAAAAAGATTTCTTGTGAACAGCATTTACAGGCAGAATTCCAGCACTGGAACTGTCGGAGTTGCCCTGGAGTAACTTAGATTCCTTCTCAGCCAGTTCATCGGCCTGAGCGACCTTGAGAGCTTGATCGAATGTCCTATCTTCTGAAAGTAGTTTCTTTTTAGTAGTCTGACTTCTCACTCCCCCAACAAATTGATCTCTGAGGGCTCTTGAAAGGTAAGGACCAAAATTGCAGTGAACAGCTTAGCGTTTTAGCTTGTTGGCATACTCCGCTAAGCTTTCAGTTTCACTTTGTACAGTGTGATGCAAGCGGTAGGTCTCGGCAACTTCAAGTGTCTTAGGTTTGTAGTAGTCTTTCAGAATTTGTGTAAGCTGATCGTAAGTTTTATCAGCGGGTAAATCAGGAAGACAGAGATCTTTGAGCGTACTGTAAGCGGTTTTACCGATCAAGGAGATTGTAACGGCAACCTTTTTCTTGTCTGCCTCTCGTTTAGCTGTTTCGCTGGCGTCTGCTGCAACTTGACCGATGTTATGTGCGATGAAGTAGGCATTCAAGCGTTCACTGTAATCCGTAAAGTCAGCTCCACCGAACGGTTCCAAAGTGCCAAATTGCTGTGTAGTCATCGCTGGCACCTTAAGGTTTCATCCTCGTCGCCAGTTTGTAATGTACCAGGAATTTGTAGTTTGTAATGTAGCAGGAAAGTGTATAACGAACGTAGAGAACTCAACAATATTTTACTTCAAGTCTGTAAGCACATGGCAAGAAGAACATACTGCGCATGTACGAAACGCATAAGGTTTCATGGGATATGACAAGAACAGATAGCATTTTGTTGGCTTGCCTTGACAATTTTTTAATGGCAGAGGAAGGAAGAGTCGGAAACGTTTATTTGCTTAATTTCTGGTCGAAATGGCGTTCTTTCGCCAAAGCAAACACGGAAAACTAGAATTTCAATCTCAATAGTTGAGGTCGCACCAGAGAAAGTTTACTATGGTAAACGCAAGTTTACCATGGTAAAGATCAAAGATGACCCATCACCAATAAGCATAGGTGGATATATCTCTATTTTATCTAAACTATATTTGTTTTATCTAAACTATATTTATTTGTCGCCATTTTTGAGAAAAGCGGTATAAAATAGGGTCACGTAACATAATAGCTTTAGCGCATCTAAAATTTTCTTTATTCGTGTACAGAATACATTAAGTCCAGCATCTGGGACGGAAAGGAGGTAAATATGCAAGGACCCTCATCAAGATTCAGGTCAGTTCAATTTTTCATCTGCAAGATATTCGTAGAAATGATTTACCCAAATTTATAGAACTTTGTACGGAGATGTTATGTTAGTTCTCATCCGGATGGGCACGTAACGTGAAAACCAATATATACTCACTCGACCATGGCCAGACCAGCCCGCAAGTTGGCAATTTGACACGTTGACGACATATTCCCATAAAAGGCCATGGGACAGCACTTTCCATGCCTTAGTATCGATTTTTTGCTTAAGGGGAATGAAGTACGTTCCCACAAAAGCCGTGTGATATACTGTGTTGAGGAGTCACAGGTAGCCCATCCTTTGTCGTAATAATGTCGAAACCAGTTGGACGCGTATGTATAGCCTGATTCAGATCTTTAGCACATAGTCAGGACTAGCAGACTGAACAAAAAGAATTGAAGTGCCATACTAAAATAAAGGGAACAAAACAAACAAAATTTGTGGCTGTGTTCAGTTGCAGCGGTTGTTAATTAATTGCGATACGAAAATGTCGTGCAGCCGGGTGACCAAGGCCCACTGAATGTGAAGATAAGCGCTTTTTCCAGTATTCGTCTCTATGTCTGTTCAAAGTTTAAATTTACCACAATTTGCTCGTGGGTGGGAATCATGCAAAGGGAAGACTGACATTGGTCAATATTAAACAGAAAAAACAATTAATGATAAATATTTCCTAGCTTCATATTTGAACTTCACCATTCCTTGATGAAAATGCCTTCAGCATGAAAGGAAAACGTAATTTCAGTTGCCAATGTTTTTGTTTTTGCTATGAGTTGTGTCTTGTTTTTTTAAGGGTTTTCAAACCAGCACATAACAATACCTATTAGACGACTTGAGTGTTTTTAAGCAAATACGATCGTAGTCAAACTTCCTAAGTTTTCTGCTCGTTTTTCTAGACGTTTCAACGTTCTTACGGTAATTTTAGGTGGGTTCGTGATCATGTTTAGAGACACAACGCGGCTTACATAATCTTTTATGACTATAATTATAATACTAAATCCTGATACCGAGATGCTCAGTATCTGCATTGCATTGTCGCATAACTTTACAGTCAAATCATTAGCTTTCTTTAATAAATCACATAATGAATCACCAAACGTTAAAAAGAAAACAGCTTCCGAACAAGCCTCTAGACACGATATGAAATTCATAACAAGATATGCGATTGAAGTAATCACAATTATTATTTTAAAACAATTGAAGTACAAAATGGTTATTTATATGCGATAATTCACAAAGGTTTCCTAAAACTGTGAATTTACAAAAAAAAAACTGTAAAACAAAACAAAATAATAATAATAATAATAATAATAATAATAATAATAATAAATAAACTAGGGGTAATCATATATTAAAGAGTGCGTTCGATATGCGAAGTGAGTTATTTCCGAACAGACCATAGATTTTTACAGGTTTCTATTGTAGAGTTAGTGTCCAGGGAGCAAAAAAAAGTTGATGATTATGGTAGTGAATTAACATATTGTTAAAAAACAAACGATACATGTATATTTTATTGTCAAAAGGTTAATGGAACAACATATCGGTTGCATAATTATATTGTATCAGTTAACAACAGAATAGAATTAGTTGTTAAGTGAACCAAGTGTTAGTTTCGTCAGCGGCAGAATGTAGATATATTGGCACTAATGGGATAATTTCATTTGTACTAATAAAACATAAGAAGACGATCATGCAGCGACGGCCAAAAATCCGAACGAAAAGCGTGCATCATGCACGTGCAGAGTAATGTTTTGCTCATTCAAAAATTGCTTGAATTGTTTCGACTTTGCTTAAGCTCTCTAATGAAACCAATAGGATTGATATAAGCTTCCTTTTTATGGCTTTGTAAATCATTACTTAAGAAAATAAAGTGCAGTGCTACCGGGAAGTGCTCGAGCAATTTATTTAACTTGAACGTTGCATCAATTGCGGTTTTTATTATTTATTCCAACCATCGAAAGTGCTTTACTCAAAATGTGACTTTAAGTTGAAAGATTCCCACTTCAGTTCATGAACCTTAATTTATTAAAATAACTAAACGAGAGTCGAAAGTCTTGTACGCCGTGTACACCAAAAATTAGCTCTCTTACGCACTTTATCGCATATCCCTGAGTTCGAAATATATCCAACTACTGTTCAAGGTACCATAAAAAAAATTAAAATAAAAACGAATAACAGAACAACATTAACCCATGTTCGTGTTGAAACTTGATTTTCTCGGCTTTGCTAGCATCGTATCAGTAAAACCTCGAATCGAGCTTAAGGCAAACGGATCAAGAAAAAAACTATTGAAAAACTTTAAGATGGGCGTGATTCTTTCAGGAAAGCACGTGAAGCCCACTTTATCCACAATGCTAAGACAATCGAGCCTCTAGGCATTAATAAACGTGATGAACTGTAACTATAATATATAGTACATCTTATAATTTTTTGTTATCATGTCTTTTTTAAGCAGCAACATCATACCACGTCATATTACACGTAATTTCTGGTCATTATTTTACTTCACATATATTTCTGTAAATTCGTGATATCTCAATAAACCTGATAAAGACTGGTATTGGCCAGTCGAAATACCGCAACTAAACTCAGATCTGTTTCACGTTGTTTGATCAGTCCCTACAAAAGTCTTCTAGACAGCGGTGTAACGTTTTCTATATAAAACCAGTGAGGGAGATTAAAATAATTAGTAACATTTGAATGCGTCTATAGAAGGCTTATCTAATAAAAAGGAAGGTTAACTGTTCCATTCTTTTAGAGTTCTAGTAAAAAAATTGTCTTTATAGGTGTTGCTGTTACTACCAACCTTTAAAAACTTGCTGCTATGCCTCAGTAAGAGCGTGTAACACGGGTTGGGCGTGCAAAGTAATCAATAATGCAAAAACAACCATAAACAAAATATTCACTCTAACTGAATCATCATTGAAGTTCTCTTGTTTTGTTTCGAACTGCCTTTCACCGATTATAATTGTGCCCAGATGAAAGAAACTATTTTGGGTGTTTACATTGCACTGTTGAAAGTCACATGACCAACTACGATCAAAACCGCGAAATTTTACGTTCTAATTACGTTCTTCAAGTTCTCAACTGTTCTTTTATTATTTTAATGCTAAACATCTAAAATCAATGAGGGAATGTTAAAAGATTTTATTCCTTTGTAATGATTTAACGTTTTCTTCACGCCCCAGTCTCAATCTAAGATGAAAACCTTACAGTTTGCAGAATACAATTTATTTCCCAAAACTCCGATAAGTTTTATAAAGTTAACCTTGTACTTATAGTCGTAAGCAGAAAATGAATTAAATCAAAAGAAATATTTCTAAAGAGTTGTCACTTTGGATCAAAACAAATATCATTTAATGGGTATGGCTAGTCACGTGACTAAGAAAGTTTGTCATTCTTAATGAAACTGATTTGCTTTAATGAAAGTTAAAAGCAAAAAGCTTAATCCACTTGAACCAGATCACCCTCCAATAAATTTCTCATGACCCGTTCCTTAATTCACATCTTTCTCGCATATGGTGCCTACAAGACTCTTCTGTTGAGGATAATTTCGGGTTTATTCTGTTTTCAGAATATTTGGAGTCAATAGATAACTCATTTGATACAGTATGATTTTCGATAGGGTTACTTATACTAGTTCGTAAATGTTGATCGACCCGTACAGTATGGTGTCCTTAATAGTCCGCGACTTTTCTGAACTTAATGATCAAATCCGCTACCCGTGCAGCATACCTAAAGAAGTTAAGAAAACTTTAAATTCAATGATTAACAAAATTCTTTACCTTTGATTTGAGGTTATCTGGCCACCCCCTAAACAGAAGAAAAGTTAGCAGCCACGTTACAACAGATTTACTTCTGCACGTAGTCAGAAGATTTCAGTTGCGATTGGTTTTGTCGGGGGACAAAAGTCAAATAACCTGAAATCGATCGTGCCAATCATGCGCAGTACACTGTGTTTTTAGTCATTCAATTCGCCTGACTTCAAATGCGCGCATCTGATTGGCTAAGTCGCAATCCCGATTATTCTGTGCCGATTAAGACAGCAAACCTTTCACCTATTTGTAGCATCATCCAAATAGATGTTTTTTACTTCGGCAGTCATCGACTTAACGATGATGCTTGAGTTTTGTATAAACGATTATTTGACTATCGGCTTGAGCCCCTGCTATCGGCTCATCGAGCTTGTTTTGCGCTATCTAATTGATGAGAAAGAAGAGTCGTAATATCCCATGATTACACATTTAAGACAGCTGGGTATATATCGCATAATTTGCGTTTGATGTTTATCCGAACTGTGTGTTACCCAAATGCTTTCCAGTAGACTGGGCTTGGCCAACTCACTAGAAGTTGTAATGTAAAGTCTCTATTTAGACTGACTTGATAGAGAAATGAAGAAACTGATACAGCAATGAAGAAGTTTGGTGACAGGGAGTAATTTGGTTTGAACATTAAATTACGTTTAGTACCAGTAATATCAATGCCGAGTGGCAAAATTCCCACGATAACAATGAAGCTAAACAGCTGCGCAAGTATCGCTTTTGAAAATGTTCGTCTAAATCACGCACAATCAATCATGGTAAATTATGAAATTATCAGCTTACTTTAACCTTTTTGAACTGTGAATACCCTGTACAAGCGAAGCCTCTAGTTAAGAAAATTGCGCATGTAGTTTTAGTTTTGACAACGCGGGTCAATTATCGACATAAAACCTTTTACAAAGGGAGTGTCACAAAGAGAGCCTTTGTAGTGTAGCTATGTAAGTTGATTTACATCCGATTCTGAAGGCAAAATTACTGCGCTTGCGCGGTTTGACATAATCCCTTTAAACTCTGTCGATATTATACTTACAACGATGATACATTGTATAAATAGGCCTTTGCATTAGTTGATCACGTGATCAACTTTTGGTAAACACGCCAACAGTTTGTTTTTGAAAAGTGTTGTTAGCACGAACTGAAAGAGCATATTAAAATTAGGTAACCTGTAAATTTTCAGCCGTATATCTCAAAAGTAACGACTGCTACGGCCGCCGAAGATTAGAAGGATTTGTATGAGATTTAATAACATTAATAATATTCATTTATACCGCGCAAATTCAACTATACAGTTTTCAAATGCGCCTTACAATTAAAGATCTAAAAAAATATACCTTACAATTAAAGATCTAAAAATATACCATAAAAAAATTAAATTACAACATTATATCAGAAAAGGCTTTTCTAAAAAGGTGAGTCTTCAAATTACGTTTAAAAACTTGAAAATCGGAGGTGCATCTAAGATCTAACGGAAGATTATTCCATAGTTTTGGTGCGGCGGCTACAAAGGCTCGGTCTCCAAGAGTAGGGAGAGTCCTAAAGTTAGGATTTGAAAGCAGATATTTGTTATTTGATCTGAGGCTGTAGGAAGAATTAGGTTTAAAGTTAACGAGAGATGATAAATAATTAGGAGCTGTTCCATAGATTGCTTTGTGAGTGATTATAATAACCTTAAATTCTATTCTAAACGTCACAGGCAGCCAGTGTAATTCGTATAATATTGGTGTGATATGGCATAACCGTGGTGCTAGATATAGAACTCTTGCAGCTGCGTTTTGAACACGCTGCAGTTTAGTGAGGGCGCAGTGGGGTAGTCCGTATAAAAGTGAGTTACAATAGTCCAATCTGCTTGTGATGAAAGCGTGCACTAACTTCTCGGCAGATTCCATGCTTAGATATTTTCTGACGCGTCTAATATTGCGTAGATGAAAAAAAGCACTCCCACAAGTTTTGGTTATGTTAAAATTCAGGTTGAAATGGCAGTCAAACCAGGCCCCTAAGTTTCTAAGGGGTTCCGTGCTAAGAGAGAAGATGGATTCGCCAATAGCTAGAGTGGCGCTTTTAGTTCTCTGTAGCTGCGCCTTCGTACCAATGAGCATAAACTCAGTCTTGGAATCATTGATCATGAGTTCATCATTGATCATCCAGCTACGGATGTCACAGAGGCACGCTTCCATTGCTGCAATGGGGGCGTCTTGATCGGAATCATCGTTTGGATTGAATGCCAAATAGATACCGGTATCATCGGCATAACTGTGTGCGGTTGGCAAGTGCTGGCTAATGACATCAAAAAGCTCACTAGTGTAAAGGGAGAACAACATTGGGCCAAGACAAGAGCCCTGAGGCACGCCAAATTTGAGATCAAAACTGTCTGACTTTGCACTGCCGATTAAATTGTAAAATTCGAAATTTTCAAACTGTCGTGAAATATTTCCTAAAGGGGACTCAAATCTCCATTGAATTAATAACAGGCAATTTGATCCCTGAAATGCGTAAGGGAAAGATTGAACGACAATTTAAAAATTTCAGAATTTATAAGGATTTGTATGGAAAATAAAAATTTGTATAAACAACATTAGCATCAAACAATTGCATTTTAAAAAAGAACACGGTCCAAGCCTCTCAAAAACAAAATAATAAATAAATAAATAAACATTCCATGCAAAACGTGTTTTCGTTCTTGACCTTTATTTTATCAGTTTGATGATTGATTTCTATTGCTGTCACTCCAGTACATTGCAACAGTCTTTTATCTGCATTTTTATCTAGCTAAAAAGCTTCCTATATCCTGTTGAAAATGGGACTTCTTAAAAGGTCTGTGAGATCAACAGCCTAAAAGACAGAATTTAGTTTCATTATTATTTATTTTTTTCATTTTTTTGCCACACAGAATAAATTACAACAAGTAGAATAAAAAACATAATAAATAGGTAACTATTATTAAATTAAAATTAGTATCTGTGGCGGGGAAATCCCCGAGAAGCCAACGAGGAATGGAGATTTACCCCCACCGGGCAATTTAAATAATAGGCGACATTTAAAAATAAAAGAAAAATAAGACGTGTATTTTAAGGATGTAAGTTAGTTCAGAGAAAAAATATAGATGTAGTAATCAGGTATTTAGGCTGTATCCTGTCTGAGGGAATTAGAATCACTTTTAAGAACATTTAATGTCAGTTTTGAGTTAACAATTTGTTTTTGTTATTAGGATGTTAGTGGACTAGAAGACAACAACTGGCGAAATTATTTATATTTTTGTGCAGATATTACGGACAGTTTAAGGTCGTTTAAAGCCGTGAAAACATTCGAGTTGACTCTAATTCAACGACTACAACGTTAGCCTCAGTAGAAATTCAGAAGGAATTGAGAGCCTTACATTTATTACTTGCTACCGTAATACTGGCAATGGCTTTCCCGGATTGCCTAGAAAAATAGAAACAACGTTAATTCAAGTGTACTACTTATTTTAAGAAGGAGCCTTTTCTTACTTAAAAAAACATTCTGTATTCAGCTGTGTATTTTTAGGCGATTTGTACGAAAAGCAGATCTTATCATTGGGCTGGATTTCATACAAGGAGAACTGGGTACGAGTCCGTGTATTATGGGATAATTCAATAAGACTCGTCAGCATTAGATCCCATAGGCATAAATCCCTTGGACACCTCATGAAGTTTAGACAACGTAGTATTCTTTATTACTACACTTAGATAAAATTTCTAAGTTTCTTGGCATTTCTGCTTGGGAAATGTTCATGAAAGTGTGAGTCTCTTCAATTTCTAAATCAAAAGAGCGAAAGTAAGCGTAGTGAGTGCAGTCCATCACCTGTACCACTACGCCACTGAGGATTTACTGGCGAGCATTGGTTTGATTTGAAGCGATATAGCAACAACCCAAGAAGCTAACCTTTTGGAGTCAAGGCTTAACCCCAATCACCATGGTCGTGCTTAATCCTAATCACTATTTTCAGTGCTTAACCCTAATCAATATTGTTGTTTATCTCTGATAACTATATTCAGTGCTCGAAACCAATAAGGAATCCTACGTTGTGTAAAATTCGTAAGGCGTCCAAGGGGGTTTAGGTCCTAATGCTAACCGACTCAAATATTCAGAAAGGAGACTCCGAGCTTTACAAAATCGCTAAGTTTCTTGTTTATGGGTATCAGTGTTCAGTAGGAAGCTCAGTGGTATGGTAAGTACCTCAAGCATTCGCACAACCATCTCACACAGGAAGTAGCAGATATGGACGGCTGTTTCGCTTAGGACTCATCATGAGAGCGAAACAGATGCCCACGGCTGCCACTGCCGGGGTGATAGGGTTGCTTGTTTCGTAAGAGACTGGCCATACCGTGGAGTTTCGAAGTCCCCATGCCTCCTACTGACTTTTGATGCCGCTCGAGTGCTAGCCACGCACAAGTATTTTCTAGAGGCTAGGCGTTTGTCGCATCTCTAACCCCAGTTCGTGGCGATACCTAGCCTTTTTAGTAACGGGAACTACTCCTGTTAGTGTACATATATGTTCTGCGTAACCCGAGATACCTCAAGGAAATCTGGATAAATAAACATTGTCTGGCAAAGTTTGAACAAGATGCATGCTCGTTGAGGAGTCGAAAAAAGGGGGAATGTAGCGCGAGTGACTGGCGCATTTTAACGAGCTTGCTCTGGATAGTTGAGGCCTCGTAGCCTTTTCAAGGAAGCTTTTCAATGAGAAAGAAAACTTCAATTCTAAACGCGAGTAGATAAGCACTCGCCAGTACTGAAAACAAAAACAAAAAAAGCTGCAAGAAAAAATGAAACACATACTGGTCATTCAGGTTTAGGAGTAAGTTGAAGGCTTATAACCCAACCACCTATTATAACCAAAACCGGATATTACGGCTTTACGCGCGTACAAACAAACAACCATACGTGCAGCCATAACCATCGTGAAAGGCAATGTACAAGTAAAATAGTGTTAAATGAGGCATTACCAAATTCACAGTTGGGCCCCGTGTATCCAAATCTGCATTCGCAGACGTAGCCCGTTCCAGTCGGGACGGCGGTACAAAAGCCACCGTTTTTGCAAGGGATGATGCTGCAAATATCTGTAGAGAATTATTAAAACAAAATTGATTTAAGCTAATGATGAACTCGATCAGCTGCCATCTACAGATCCCTTTGATCACATCTGACGCATGAACTTGCACATAAAAATTAAACGACGCCTTCGGGGTGCATATTATTGTTATTATTATTATATAAGATATACTAGTGTAATTGCGATTGATTTTCTCTCTCAACATCCGAGTCCAAAACCATGGACTTTAGGAGGCACAGAGGATTTCTACTTGATGGAAAGGACCCGCCTGAGAAGGTAGGCTGTAGAGTGCTGGCCTCGCACCAGTCTTTTCTAGAGGCTAGGCGTTCGTCTCATCTCTAACCCCACTTCGTGGCCATACCTAGCCTTCTTAGCAACGGGAACTACTCCTGTTAGTGTACCTACCGTAAAATTCCGAAAATAAGCCCCTCCGTGTTTAAGCCCCTCCAAATATTATAAGCCCCCTAAACTCGTAACGCAAAGAACCCTCCATTAAATCTCCTCTCCAAATATAAGCCCCCCGGGGGGCTTGTACTTGGAAATTGCCCTCAAATACAAAGTAAAGCAAAGCAAAAACGGTAAACTTACTTCCAACTATAAGGCTTGCCCGATCGATTTTGAAACGCAAATTTCCATCCAAAGCCCCTCCGAATACAAGCCCCTCAAAAATATACGCCCCAGGGCTTATTTTCGGAATTTTACGGTATATGTTCTGCGTAACCCGGGGTACCTAAAGGAACTCTGAATAAATAAACATTGTCTGGCCAAGTTTCAACAAGATACATGCTCGTTCAGGAGCCGAAAAAAGGGGGAATGCAGGGCGAGTGACTGGCACATTTTAACGAGCTTGCTTTGGATAGTTGAGGCTCGTAGCCTTTTAAGGAAGCCTTTCAATGAGAAAGAAAACTTCAATTCTAAACGCGAGTAGATAAGCACTCCCTACTACTGAAGACAAAAAAAAGTTGCAAGGGAAAACGAAACACATACTGGTCATACAGGTTTGGGAGTAAGTTGAAGGCTTATAACCCACCCACCTAATATAACGGGATCCGGATATTACGCACGGCTTTATGTGCGTACAAACAAACAACCATGCGTGCAGCCATAACGATCGTGAAAGGTAATGTACAAGTAAAATAGTGTTAAATGAGGCATTACCAAGTTCACACTTGTTCCCCGTGTATTCAGGTCTGCATTTGCAGATGTAGCCCGCTCCAGTCGGGACAGCGGTACAAGTGCCACCGTTTCTGCAGGGGTTGGTGCGGCAACCATCTGTAGAGACTAACAAAATTAATTTAAGCTAAAGATGAACTCGATCAGCTGCCATTACAGACCCCTTTGATCACATGAACTTGCACATAAGAATTAAACGACGCATTCGGGTGCGTATTATTGTTATTATTATTATATAAGATATACTAGAGTAATTGCGATTGATTTTCTCGCTCAACATCCGAGTCCAAAACCATGGACTTTGGGAGCCAAAGAGAGGGTTTCTACTTGATGGAAAGTACCCGCCTGAGAGGGTGGGCTGTAGAAAGGAGAGTTATTTTCTGGAGTTTTTGTATGTTGATGTTGCCAGGGATTCTGTTGGAGTAACTTTCCATGTCCTTCTTGATGTTGCCAAGAGCTCCCATAACAACCGGGACTGTTGTTGTTTTGAGCCCTAACCTTCGCTCAACCTCGATTTGCAAGTCTTTTTATTTGGTGAACTTTTCCGTGGTTTTGACTGAGGTGTTGGTGTCGAGGGGTATAGTCATGTCAATGAGAAGGCAGGTTTTATCCTTCTTGTTCTTTAGCACAATGTACGGCCTATTAGCTGCTATGGTCCTGTCAGTGTGGATGGGCATGTCCCACAAAAATAGTGACGCTGTCATTCTCGTCCATGCTCATACCATCGTTTCTTCTCCTCAATACCAAACCCTTTGTAGATCCTCCAGTGCATGTGTGCAGCTGCCTCGTTGTGGCGGTGGATGTATTCAGTTTTAGCCAGTTCGGGGCAGCCAGAGACCAGGTGGTCAATGGTCTAGTCGAAACGGCCACACAGTCAGTCAGGTGGAACATCACTTTCCTGCAAACTTTCTGTGCCGTGTGATGAAACGTCGACCCTCTACAGCCCTCGGCCTAGTCTCCCGACTTTTTCGCTCATGTTCATTACCCCAATAAATTTTAAATGACGGACGTAAACTGGTTATTTTTAGATGCTCCACAGAACCAAAACCTCAAATCTGCTATTTGTTTTCAACCCAATGATGAAATCTTGTCACAGGAACAAAAAAACCTAATTCTGAAAAGTCACCTGACTGATGACGTCATCACCCTAGATGTGACATGGGAAGACATTTTATGGCAGATGTTATCTTGTTGTGGTCTGACATTCTTCTACGTATAAAATTGTCAAAGTTATAAAGCTTTTTTAAAAAATTGCCTCACAGGATTCTGGCATCAATTTTATGATAATTATAGTTTTCTTTTATAATAATAATTATTATTATTGTTGTGGTTGTTGGTGTTATTATTATTATTATTATTATTATTATTATTATTATTATTATTATTATTATTACTATTATTATCATTATTATTATTATCATTATTGCTGTAATGTTGTTGGTCACCGAGTGATTTCAGTGAATGTCAGCACACTCAGTTCCATCAGTATTCCATCAGATTTCATCAATACTTATAATAAAATGTTTTACGGATTTTCAGGATGACTCACCAATGAACATGCTGCAGCACCTTAGCATCTCAATACAACCCAGTGTGTTGCAGTTTGACTTGTAGAGTCCAGCCACATAGTAGCCGCCTCTCTTACACTCACTGAGTCCATAGTGATCAAATGATCCCCAGATATTCTCGTTGTAGCAGTGTCCATACTTGTCAGGCAATGTCTTCGGTTTACAGCACCTGGCCTCTTCAATTTGGTAAAGCCAGCCAACCCCATCATTCCGCCAAAGACCTTGTAGAAAGTAACCAGTTGGACATTCGGCCCAGACGTTAAATCTTCGTTGCAAAGACAAAAGCAAAAGTAAGATTTTATACGAAATCTTATGCACGGACCTCAGCGAGCCTTTATAATAGAACCGATAGCATTTTGTTGGCTTCCCTTGACAGTTTTTAAATGACAGAGGAAAGAAGAGTCGGAAACGTTTATCAGCTGATTCTCTGGTCGAACTGTTGTTCTGTCGCCAAAACAAACACGAAAAACTAGAATTTCAGTCTCAATGGTTGATGTCACACTACAGAAAGTTTACTATGGTAAACTCATGTTTACCACAGTAACGATCAAAGATGACCTATCACTGATACCTTAGGTGGATATATCTCTAGTTTATCTAAACTTTACTCGTTTTTTTGGCAGTTTAATTGTCGCGATTTTTGAGGAAAGCAGTATAAAATAGGGTCACGTAACATAATAACTTTAGCGCATCTAAAATTGCTTTTATCCGTGGGCAGCGAAATTATCAAGTCCAGAATCTGGGAAATGAAAGGAATTAAATATGCAAGGAACCTCAACAAGATTCAGGTCAGTGCAATTTTTCATTTGTGAGATATACGGAGAAATGATTTACCTAAATTTACCGAGATATGGAGATGCCATGTTGGTGCGCATCCAAATGGGCACCAACACGGCCGAAAACCAGCAGTAGCATCTGTCACTGATTTTGCTACGAAATCGTGAATTCATCTCTCGGGGAACTAATAATCAGTAAAATAACTGTTTAGAACACAATAACATGTTTACGCAAAAGCTTAGAAGTTCATCAAAAAAACAAAAATAAAAACAAACAAAATGCACTTTATTTGA
The DNA here is from genome assembly GCA_964035705.1 of Porites rus. Lineage (NCBI taxonomy): Eukaryota > Metazoa > Cnidaria > Anthozoa > Scleractinia > Poritidae > Porites > Porites rus. Next base: position 20,628,444 of record OZ038004.1, on the reverse strand, counting down.
GTGTCAAGGTATTTAGCACGAAAGTGCTTATTGGGGACACTATTTTTACGTCTCCAACTGGAGACGGGACGGCTATTTTACGTGGTCATCCTAGCCACGCCAAGGTATATCCGCTTGTAGTGCAAAGGAAGTACCTTCATTTCTCGGTTTTTTTAAGACCTTGAGTATTGGTCCGGCCCCGGGAATCGAACCCGGCGACCTTCCGCTCTGCAGTCAAACGCTCTACCGACTGAGCTTATCCTGCCGCGGTCGAAGTGAAAATTTGTAGGAACATTAGTTCTTTGCTGCTCTAGTGCTTCATGAAAGTAAAGCTCAGGAGTATCGACAATTCTTCAGTTTAAGTTTTGATGACGTAATGTGAAAAGCAATACATACTCACCTGTCCAGAACGCCCCACCAGTTGGCAGGTGGTGGACAAGTTGACGGGACGTTCGCATATGGCGTGGGAGCTGAACAGCACTTTGCCTGTTCTAGTAAGTAGATCTTTTCCCTGGGGCCTCCATTATGGTTTCTCCATAGCCCTTTGATATACTGAGTTGAAGAGTCACAGGTAGCCCATCCTTTGCGGTCAAACTTTGCCCACCAGTTGGCCATCGGACAGGCTGATTCAGATCTCCAGCACATAGTCAGGACTAGCAGACTCAACAAAAAGAATTGAAGTGCCATACTAAAATAAAGTGAACAAAACAAACAAAATTTGTGGCGGTGTTCAGTTGAAGCGGTTGTTAATTAATTGCGATACGAAAATGTCGTGCAGCGGTGACAGCAAGGCACACTGAATGTGAAGATAAGCGCTTTTTCCGGTATTCGTCTCTACGACTGTTCAAAGTTTCAATTTACCACTATTTGCTCGTTGGTGTGAATCAGGTTAAGGCTGGCATTGGTCAATATTAAACACACAAAAACAATTAATAAAAAATATTTCCTAGTTTCATATTTGAACTTCATTATTCCTTGATTAAAACGACTTGAGCATTAAAGAAAAACGTAATTTCAGTTGCCAATGTTTTTGTTTTTGCGTTTTTATTTCTTTACATATACTATGAGTTGTGTCTTGTGGTTTAAGGTTTTTCAGACCAGCAAAGTACCTTTTAGAGGACTTGAGCGCGAGTTTTGCGCGAATACAAGGCGTAGTCAAACTTCCTAAGATTTGTGCCTTTTTTGCTAGACGTTAAGAAAACTTTAAATTTAACGAAAAGGAAAATCCTTTACCTTTGATTTGAGGTTAATTGGCCACTCTTTACACCAAAAATCCTAAACAGAGGAAAAGTTAGCAGCCTCGTTACAACAGAGTTACTTCTGCACGTAGTCAGAAGATTTTAGTTGTGATTGGTTTTGTCGGGGAACAAAAGTCAAGTAACCCCTGAAATCGATCATACCAATATATGCAAGGTACACGGTGTTTTCAGTCAGTCAATGCGCCCGACTTCAAATGCGCGCATCTGATTGGCTAAGTCGCAATCCATTATTCTACGCCGATTAAGACAAAGATCCCTTACGCTATTTTTTAGAGAGCAAACCCTTCACCGATTCGTAGCAACATCCAAATAGTTGTTTTTGACTTCGGTAGTCATCGACTTAACGATGATGCTTGAGTTTTCTATAAACGATTAATTTGACTGTCTTTTTTTGCGCTATCTAATTGATGAGAAAGAAGAGCCGTAACATCCCATGATTACACATCTAAGACAGCTGAGTATATATCGCATAATTTGTGTTTGATGCTTACCCGAACCGTGCGTTAATTACCCAAATGCTTTCCACTAAACTAGGCTTGACCAACTGACTAGAAATTGTAATGTAAAGACTCTCTTTAGACTGACTTGATAGAGAAATGAAGAAATTGATAGAGCAATGAAGAAATAAATTGGTGCAGATGTATTTTGGTGACAGGGAGTAATTTGGTTGTGAATATTAAATTACGTTGAGTACCAGAAATATAAATGCCGATTGGCAAAATTCCCGCGTTAACAATGAAGCCAAACAGCTGCGCAAGTATCGCTTATGAAAAATGTCCCTCTAAACCACGCACAATCATTCATGGTAAATTAAGAGATAATCAGCTTATCAGCAATCATCAGAAATATCAATGCCGAGTGGCAAATTCCCACGTTAACAATGAAGCCAACTTAGAGCTGCGCACGTATCGCTTATGAAAAATGTCCCTCTTAACCTCGCACAATCAATCATGGTAAATTACGAAATTATTAGCTTACTTTAGCTGTTTGAACTGTAAATACCCTGTACAAGCGAAGCATCTAGTCAAGAAAGTAGGGCACGTAGCTTTCGTTTTGATAACGCTAGTCAATGTATCGGCAAGAAACCTTGTTATAAAGGGGGTGTCACAAGGCGAGCCTGTGTAGTGTAGTTATTTATCAAGTTGATTACATCCGATATAATTCTATAGTTTCTGAAGGCAAACGTTAGAGAGTGCGCATGCGCGGTTTGACATAGTCCCTTTAAACACTGTTGGCGTTATACATACAACGATGATACACCGTATAAATTAATATTATTAGGAAGTTGCACAAATGACTGCAAATCTCTTGAAGAAGTATTCTGTTTGATAAGGCAGCCAATGTGAGCGATGTAATAATAACAATACTGACATCGGCAATTTAACCGCAGATAGGCACAATTTGTTTGGAACATAGAAAAAATAATCATTGGATAAAACTAGAAAAGGCTGAATGTGTAAGTGTTAGTGTAGGTGCAAAAACGAGAAAGAAAAGGAGAGAAAAAATAATTCAAAAATAAACGAGAGTAAAAAAGCGAAAGAAGCGAGAAACTACACACAAGCATTAGGAGAGCTTTTAAAAGTGTGCTTATATCAAGAAAAAATGACTTAAGTTTAGGATTGAACAAAGCAGTACTAGAGGCATTCTGAATTTCAGAGCTACGGGAATTGAATGTTTTGGGCCCTTGAAAACGAAGTGAAAATTTCCTTACATTTGTGCTGCAGTAGGGCAAACGGAAGGAATTCTTACTTCTAGTGTTGTATGAATGTACGTCACAGTTAAACAAAAAAATGTCATTGAAACTGTTAGGAAGAAGGCCGTTTTAAGAAAGTTACATAACTTTACGTATTTCGAGTTTGATAATATCTTCAAATTTTAGGATTCGTAAGCTTACAAAAATAGGATTGGCATGTGCATCAAACGAACTCCTGGAAACTATTCTAATAACCCGATTCTGAAGATTAATCAAACGCTTAAGATTTGACTGATAAGTTGAGCCCCAAACACTCGCACAGTAATGTTACATAAGGAGGTCTTATTAAGGAAGAAACTTGATTTGTAAATAATGCCGACTGATTTTGAGACTTTTCTCGTTACGTTCTGTATTTGAGATTTCCAAGATAAGTGTTTACCAAGTATAACTCCCAAGAACAAAACTTCATTTACACGATCAATTTCAATATCATTAATTGAAAAATGTAAGTCCAGTTTTTGCCTATTTTGTTTTGTTTTAAATAGAATAAAAATTTGAATTTTTTATGTTAATAGAAACTCAAGTTTAGCAACTAGGATATCATGGTTCACAGTGTGGAAGGCCTTGGACAGGTCAATAAATAGACCCAAAGTAATTTTTCCGTGATCAATCGCATCTGAACGTTTATCATATAATTGAATTAACGCATAGGGGGTAGAGCGATTTTTCCTAAAACCATATTGATTATTAGAAAGGATGTAAAATTTATTCAAGAAATTGATCAAACGTTTATAAACAATCCTTTCTAGAATCTTAGATAAAGCTGGCAAAACGGAAAATGGTCTATAATTGGTAAACAGAGAGAGATCACCTGTTTTAAATAAAGGAACAACTCGGGCTATCTTCATTTGATCGGGAACGGTACCAGAACTAAAGGATAAATTCGTTATGTATGTCAATGGCTGAACGATTAAATCTATGGTTTCTTTGATTACGTTCATGGCAATTTGGTCATAGCCTGCAGCAGTTCCTGCCCGAAAACTAGTACCAATTTCAATAATTTCCCGCTCAGTACTTGGCTTAGGTACAACGAATTCACAAAAGATCCAGAAAGAAAAGAAAGGTGAGAAGTGAGACAAGGTGGAATTGAGTTCGCTAAATTTGATCTTATATACGTGAAGTATGCACAGAAATGGTCCGCGATCTGAGTTGGATCGGATATTTCCTTGTCATCAACATTAAACGTCGCTTGTAAATTACTCTTGCTTTTTTGTTATTAATTACTTCATTAAGTATAATCCAAGTTGATCTCATATTTGATTTACGTTCCTGTAATTTCTTCGCATAATATATATGCGTTTAGCGGCAAGTAAAGAACAAGTTAATTTATTTCTATATTTTTTGTATTGATTTTCGCGGTCAGAAGAGGGCTTACAGAGATAGCGCTTATATAAAATATTTTTCCTTTTTATGGATTTGAGAAGACCCTTGGACAGCCAAGGCTTGTTGAAATAACCATTTCTTGCCTTTACCTTTTTCAGAGGGAAGCACTTATTATTTATTTGCTCCAAAAATTTTCATAAGCGGAATTTGGGTCACTGTGTCCAACCACGTCATCCCAATTAGCAGTTTGAAGCTCGGCTATAATTTGCATTTTTATCACGGAAGGTGACATAAATATTTTTACTTGTATTCTTATAATGACCAGATAATATTGTGAAAATAGGAAGATGGTCAGGAATGTCCGTAAACAGCAAACCACTAGCAGAACAATTCCTTGGGTCGTTTGTAATTAAAGATATTATCAATAAGCGTAGCTGGATTTGAGGTTATTCTTGTTGGCCGTGAAATCAATGGGAAAAACGATTCGGAGAACATTATGCACGAAATTCACCTGTTTTGTCATGAGACTGATGCTTCATTAAGTCTATATTACAATCGGCCATAATATAACATTTTTTACTCTCTTTAGAATTTCGAGTGATAAGTAAATCGAGATAATTAATGAATTATTGTAAACTTTGTTTGGGCGGCCTATAAATAACACCTACAATTAAGTTTCTTTCTTTTGGCCTATCTCTTCCACAAACAATGACTCTGCGGTCTCATCACCGGAGAAAGAAATATCTGAACTCCATTTAAATTCGAGGCTATCGGCTAAATAGAGAC
>OZ038004.1:20610844-20613344 GCA_964035705.1 Porites rus | reverse complement strand
TCGTATACCAGAAAATATGTTCCGGCAAACACGTTTTGGCAGTCTAAACAAAGGACCAAAAGGATACTGGCAATTTTCTGGCAGTAAAAAGAACATTAAGCTGGCAACTCTGTCAAAATTTGTGTCATTTCTCTTTTTAAGTTCCTTATTTGAGTTCACTTAAACTAAAATATTTGCAAGCATTGTAAATTTTAGCCTTGATATAGTTAACTCTTACCCAGTTTGATTTATGCTTAAAATCAAGAGGATTTGTTCAGTGGTTACAGTATGATAAGTTAACTAACGGATATTTTATTGGGATGTAATGTCAGGTATCACGAACACTCAACTAATCATTAGTTGCTCACCATACCTTTACAAGTTCGATGTATAAAATATTCATTAACAATAAACCTTCTCCTTTCATGAATTTGAACAAATACCTTCTATTTTGGTACACTTTCGCGACTTCCACGACAACCCTTTTATCGTAAAAGAATGTTCAATAAAGTTTCCCAACAAAGGCTTGTTTACATTTTAAAATATCGCATGGTTTGATATTTCAAGCTTCACTTGATTCCTCATCAAGATTTTTAGGAAATGACCTCTACCCTTATTTTGGCCAATTTTTGGCTGGTTTCCCGGGTTCTCGATCGAATTCATTTAGTTGATGGTTTTTATTTGTAACTTAAACTATTTTAACGACAATGGTATGGAGTATCTCCCAATTCACAGGTGTTGATTAAAGTAAACATCTCATTGTTGTAATTTCTACTCTCTACCGCGAACTGTATTTTTAATTTACCCTTTGAGTTTTGCGATCACGTCCGTAGTTAATTTATGGAAACGTTTTAGCCAATCATCTTGAATGAAGAAGCTTTAAAATTGCGATACGAAAATGTCGTGCAGCCGGGTGACCAAGGCCCACTGAATATGAAGACAAGTGCTTTTTCCAGTATTCGTCTCTATGTCTGTTCAAAGTTTAAATTTACCACAATTTGCTCGTTGGTGTGAATTATGCAAAGGGAAGACTGACATTGGTCGATATTAAACAGAAAAAACAATTAATGAGAAATATTTCCTAGCTTCATATTTGAACTTCACCATTCCTTGATTAAAACGCCTTCAGCATGAAAGAAAAATGTAATTTCAGTCGCCAATGTTTTTGTTTTTGCTATGAGTTGTGTCTTGTTTTTTTAAGGGTTTTCAAACCAGCACATAACAATACCTTTTAGACGACTGGAGTTTTTTTAAGCGAATACGATCGTAGTCAAACTTCTTAAGTGTTCTGCTTGTTTTGCTAGACGTTTCAACGTTCTTACTGTAATTCTAGTGGGTTCGTGATAATGTTTAGAGACACAACGCTGCTTACATACTCTGTTTTGTGTAGAATTAATCGCCTACTCATTTCTCGATCTAATATCCAAGCAAGCGAGACGTGCTGCCGCTATAAGCACGTTCTTGTTATAGTGCTAAATCCTGATGTATACGGAGATGCTCAGTATCTGCAATGCATTGTCACATAACTTTACAGTCAAATCATTAGCTTTCTTTAATAAATCACATAATGAATCACCAAATGTTGCAAAGAGAGCAGCTTCCGAACAAGCTTCTAGACGCGATATGAAATTCTTAACAAGATATGCGACAAAAGTAATTAGAACACTTGTAATTTTTGAATATATAGTCTTGTCATTTTCTTTAACGGTCACTTTAGATCACTTTTGAAAATATATGTTAAATAGCATACGAAACGTCAAGTTTATAAAAATGCGAAAACTCACAATTTTTATCACCGCTGTTTGTGTTTTATTTTTGATCAAAGTTTATCATACGTAAAAAATGAAACTGATTTGCTTTAATGAAAGTTAATAGCGAAAAGCTTAATCCACTTGAAGCAGAACAACCTCCCAACATTTCTCGTGACCCATTTCTTAATTCACCCGAGTGACATCTCTTGCATCTTTTTCGCATATAATGCTTAAAGGACTCTTATGTTAAGGATCATTTCGGGCTCATTCTGTTTTCAGAACATTTGGAGTCAATAGATAACTTATTTGATACAGTATGATTTTCGATAGGTTTACTCATAATGATTCTTAAACGTTGATCCACCCCTACAGTATGATGTTCTAACTCCGCTGCCCGTGCAGCATACTTAGAAACGTTAAGAAAACTTTAAATTGAATGATTAGGAAATTCTTTACCTTTGATTCGAGGTTAACAGCCACGTTACAGAAGATTTATCTCTGGACGCAGTCAGAAGATTTTAGTTACGATTGGTTTTGTCGGGGGGCAAAAGTCAAGTAGCCTGAAATCGATCGTACCAATCATGCGAGGTACACACAGTATTTTCAGTCATTCAGTGAGCATGACTTCAAATGCGCGCGTCTAATTGGCTAAGTCGCAGTCCATTATTCTGCGCCGATTAAGACAAAGATCCCTTAAGCTATTTTCTAGAGAGCAAACCTTTCACCTGTTCGTAGCATCATCCAAATAATTGTGTTTGACTTCGGTAGTC
>OZ038004.1:20603344-20605844 GCA_964035705.1 Porites rus | reverse complement strand
GCAATTCCCTGGAAAAGAGGAACACTTTGTTAACAGGTACCGCTTGTTCTATTTACGCGCTTGATATTCTGGCTTCGAAATCACTTGAAGGACTTTGTTCGGCGTCGAAAGAGTTTTAACGTTTTTTTAAAATGTTTCAATTTAATGGATAATTAGATTAAATATAAATTACATCACCTTAAACTAGAAAGATCGTTTAATTTAGAATTTTCAAACTTCAGCAATTTGGACCTTTTCTTTTTGTCAACAAAAAGCGCTTTTGTGGAAGATATAAGGTGATATAAATCGCAAGTCGTGTATAGTTGTGCTGTCCAAGAAATATCTTACCAGTAAAATGGTGCCAATAAAAGCCAGGAGTTTCTGAAATGCCATCGCTGTCCGAATCGGCTGGCAGTTGGACAAGATGTGAAAAGTCAAAATCTGTCGTGATGATAAGCGTAGCAAAATGAACAAGCACCCGGACTGGGGATCTGCCTTTACAGCTATATATTAACATTAAACACGCGTAAGAAAATAGGGTTAATAAATCGTATACAAGAAAATATGTTCCGGCAAACACGTTTTGGCAGTCTAAACAAAGGACCAAAAGGATACTGGCAATTTTCTGGCAGTAAAAAGAACATTAAGCTGGCAACTCTGTCAAAATTTGTGTCATTTCTCTTTTTTAGTTCCTTATTTGAGTTCACTTAAACTAAAATATTTGCAAGCATTGTAAATTTTAGCCTTGATATAGTTAACTCTTACCCAGTTTGATTTATGCTTAAAATCAAGAGGATTTGTTCAGTGGTTACAGTATGATAAGTTAACTAACGGATATTTTATTGGGATGTAATGTCAGGTATCACGAACACTCAACTAATCATTAATTGCTCACCATACCTTTACAAGTTCGATGTATAAAATATTCATTAACAATAAACCTTCTCCTTTCATGAATTTGAACAAATACCTTCTATTTTGGTACACTTTCGCGAATTCCACGACAACCCTTTTATTGTAAAAGAATGTTCAATAAAGTTTCCCAACAAAGGCTTGTTTACATTTTAAAATATCGCATGGTTTGATATTTCAAGCTTCACTTGATTCCTCATCAAGATTTTTAGGAAATGACCTCTACCCTTATTTTGGCCAATTTTTGGCTGGTTTCCCTGGTTCTCGATCGAATTCATTTAGTTGATGGTTTTTATTTGTAACTTAAACTATTTTAACGACAATGGTATGGAGTATCTCCCAATTCACAGGTGTTGATTAAAGTAAACATCTCATTGTTGTAATTTCTACTCTCTACCGCGAACTGTATTTTTAATTTACCCTTTGAGTTTTGCGATCACGTCCGTAGTTAATTTATGGAAACGTTTTAGCCAATCATCTTGAATGAAGAAGCTTTAAAATTGCGATACGAAAATGTCGTGCAGCCGGGTGACCAAGGCCCACTGAATATGAAGACAAGTGCTTTTTCCAGTATTCGTCTCTATGTCTGTTCAAAGTTTAAATTTACCACAATTTGCTCGTTGGTGTGAATCATGCAAAGGGAAGACTGACATTGGTCGATATTAAACAGAAAAAACAATTAATGAGAAATATTTCCTAGCTTCATATTTGAACTTCACCATACCTTGATGAAAACGCCTTCAGCATGAAAGAAAAATGTAATTTCAGTCGCCAATGTTTTTGTTTTTGCTATGAGTTGTGTCTTGTTTTTTAAGGGTTTTCAAACCAGCACATAACAATACCTTTTAGACGACTGGAGTTTTTTTAAGCGAGTTCTGCTTGTTTTGCTAGACGTTTCAACGTTCTTACTGTAATTCTAGTGGGTTCGTGATAATGTTTAGAGACACAACGCTGCTTACATACTCTGTTTTGTGTAGAATTAATCGCCTACTCATTTCTCGATCTAATATCCAAGCAAGCGAGACGTGCTGCCGCCATAAGCACGTTCTTGTTATAGTGCTAAATCCTGATGTATACGGAGATGCTCAGTATCTGCAATGCATTGTCACATAACTTTACAGTCAAATCATTAGCTTTCTTTAATAAATCACATAATGAATCACCAAATGTTGCAAAGAGAACAGCTTCCGAACAAGCTTCTAGACGCGATATGAAATTCTTAACAAGATATGGGACAAAAGTAATTAGAACACTTGTAATTTTTGAATATATAGTCTTGTCATTTTCTTTAACGGTCACTTTAGATCACTTTTGAAAATATATGTTAAATAGCATACGAAACGTCAAGTTTATAAAAATGCGAAAACTTACAATTTTTATCACCGCTGTTTGTGTTTTATTTTTGATCAAAGTTTATCATACGTAAAAAATGAAACTGATTTGCTTTAATGAAAGTTAATAGCGAAAAGCTTAATCCACTTGAAGCAGAACAACCTCCCAAAATTTCTCGTGACCCGTTTCTTAATTCACCCGAGTGACATCTCTTGCATCTTTTTCGCATATAATGCTTAAAGGACTCTTATGTTAAGGATCATTTCGGGCTCATTCT
>OZ038004.1:20588344-20590844 GCA_964035705.1 Porites rus | reverse complement strand
CTCTACACTGCCCACCTAGGAATGTCACGTTGCTCTTTTTGGGTAGGAATCAAATCATGGTGTTGTAACAACGGAGTTGGTTAATTCAATTCAACACACTTTCAGTGGTTTCTTTGTTGTTATTGTTTGTCTTGTTTTGTTTTGCTTATCAAACCCATTGGTTTTTAGTAGTTGTGATTGCCGTCGCCGTCGTGGCTGTGTAAAGTCTAGCGGTCACGGTGGAGTACAAACGGGACTATTCCCAAGTTGCGGGCGATCAGATTAACTTGAAATCCCAATCTTTAGGTCGCTGTTAGGCATGCGCGGCACATACGCAGCCAGCATTCGTGAATCAAATGATACAATCTGATCACGCGCGTTTCGACCTTCTATCATGTGAAACTTACACAAAGTCCAGTGTAGTTTGGTTATTACTAGTATTATGTCACTGCAATCTTTAGTCTTAATACATACCAGAACAAGGTTGCACATCCGGTTGGGAACAATCTTGCCCTTTCCTTCCCACAACGCAATTCGGGTGTTCACCGCAAGGCGGATGCTCTGGGCATCTGTAGCGGTTGTTAACAAAGACCGGCTTTTTCCCTTCATCGCATTCCCTGAATGAACGATTTAGAAACAGAAACTAGTTAAGCATTAAAAACGATAATGAGATTTTATTCTTTTCGGTATCCGACAAAATAGCAAAAATTCAGCTAATGAAGATTTACTGACGGACCAGTAACACTGTTTTATTAAAACTGATAAAACAAATCCTGTTAAATAGGTAGCATGGGTATCAAACTCGTAGACATTCGATTAGGACACACGTCGTGCCGGTTCCAGACCTCCAAAAGCGGATTATGTATCCTACTTAAACTCCTTCACTCTTTGTCCTAGATAATGATGATTTGCCGCAGTGTAACTTTTAAATTTGTGGGCAAAATTTTGTAGTGTTATCATTCAAATAAAACCTAGTTGACAGGACGTGCAAACGGTGCTATTTATTTTTTCAGAATTTAATTGAATCAAATTTTACGTTAGCCGCACCAAGAGAGAAAGGTTAAATTGGCCGTTATTCGAAAAACGCGCACACGTTCAAAACACAAGGAGACTTTTCGTCATATACACACACATAGAACGTAACTTACGGTGGACAATTGCAATGTCCGTCGGGGCCAACAAACCCCTCTGTCCCATCTTCGCATTCGCAAGGCGGTGGGGTGGTCGGAGGAGGAGATGTTTGCTCGGGCGTACTTCCGGTGAAAGGAGTAGTACTTCCGGTGAAAGGGGTGGTGCTTCCGGTATATGGTGTACTACTGTCGGTGTTTGGTGTTGTAATTTGTGTTGCTGTTGTTTTCTCAGAAGAGAGAGTGGTTGTAAACTCCGTTGTCGTTGGTGGTGGCGTAGTGGGACATCCACAGTTACCCTGAAACAAAAAAATAATAAATGAAAATCATCTGAAACAAATACATCCTAGCTAAAAGTATGTGTATCGCAAATTATCGCGAGACACGAGGGTATTAAAACGAACCAACGATAGTAAAAGCCATGTAACAAAGGAAAAGGAAAGAAAAAAAGTTGGCTAAAATTTGTAGCGATACAGCGGTTCAGGAAGAGGAATCGCGCGAGTAGTCGCGCAAGCCGGTTAAGAATAACCACTAATTTACTACTCTGAGGTAAGAGGCAAGGGATACGTACGTAGAAGGTAAACCAGGGAACTTCGGCCGTCTGAGAATCAGGCTAGAGCTGGGGATCTTGAATCGACTATTAAACGCAAATGACTGTCTCCCAGATTTTCTTAGCTAAATAATTCAGGTAAACAAGGGAACCTCGGACCGTCTGAGAATCATGCTAGAGCGGGGGATCTTAAATCGAGCATTAAATGCAAATGACTGTCTCATAGATTTTCCTGGCTAAATAGTTAATGCATTAGAAATAGGACAAACCAAGTTTAGAAAATTTACCTCGTTGTTTCCACAAGAAAGACAGTAACTGGAAACACAAGCGAATAAATTCACGGTTAATTCTTTAAAGACAGTGGACAGTGAATCCCTTACAATACCAAACCCCGTGATAAAGAAACCCCAGTGGCGAATCAAGGGGAGGGGCCCGGGAGGCTCCCCCTTATTTTTAGACCCCCCCCCCCCCCCACCCATCCCCCCTTATCTGAGGGTCTCGATCCGTCACTGAACCCGGTGGTATAACACTTTTCGTTCCCTTTGTAGTAAACTGCCTTAAGAATAATCCCTCTAGAACTAAAGTCATACTTGTAAATGGCCAACTTCTTAGTCTCCTGCGAGTCGAGCATTTCAATCACACTGTTGTTCCCCGAGCATGGCTGAGCATGAATAAGGGACAACCGATAAGCATTTCCACGACAGCTAGTGTGGGAGAAGGACTCGACACATTCAAATTTCGATTCCGACCCGCCGACCACTCAGTAACAATACCTCCTGACGAAAATTACTGATGATGATGATACGAATAATAATAATTATTATTATCATTATTATTATACTTA
>OZ038004.1:20568344-20573344 GCA_964035705.1 Porites rus | reverse complement strand
GGTTCTGTTCTTATTTGAGAAATCGTATGCAAACGTTTCTCGTTAATCGCAACAAGTCATCTGAAACGTACCTACCCTGTGGTGTCCCGCAGGGAACGATTTTGGGGCCTCTTTTGTTTTTACTATATATAAATGACCTTCCGAATTGCCTCATGCATTCGCAACCTAGAATGTATGCTGACGACACTAGTATCACCTATGCGAGAAATGATGTCGAAGAAATAGAGCGTTGCGTTAACATAGATTTAGATAGAATTCGTGTATGGCTTGCAGCGAATAAACTTACACTAAACACAACTTAGACAGAATTTTTATTAATTGGGTCTAGGCAAAGACTGTCAACGCTAGAAAGAAACCCCATAATTGAAATTAACAAGTTTCCGATTAAACGAATGTCGACTTCAAAATCCCTGGGTGTTCACATCGATGGAAACCTTTCTTGGGAGTGTCATATTAACGAAATCTCTAAGAAGATTGCTTCTGGCATAAGTGCGATTAAGCGTATTAGGTATTTTCTCCCTTTTGAGATTCTACTTAACGTATACAATTCACTGGTACAGCCACACTTTGATTACTGCAATGTAGTAGGGGGAAACTGTTCTAAGAACCTATCATCTAAACTGCAGAAATTGCAAAATTGCGCCGCTCGCGTTCTGACTTTCTCTAATTATGAGTGCAGTACTAGTGAATTATTTCAAAATTCAAAGTGGTCGAAACTTGTCCATCAGCGCGCAGTTAGCAAAGCAACAATGATGCATAGCATTGTAAATAACACAGCTCCAGAGTATCTGACTTCGCGTTTTGTTCTGTTACATACTATTATATAACTGTTTATATAACTGTTATATAACACTTATTATAACTATTATATAACAGTCAGTATATAATAGTTATATATAACTGTTATATAACACTAATTATAACTGTTATAATAAGTGTTATATAACAGTAACATTTATAACTGTTATATAACATCTGTAATAAGTGATATAACAGTTATATAACACCTTTAATAAGTGTTATATGACTGTTATATAACACTTATGATAAGTGTTATATGACTGTTATATAACAGTTATAACAGTCATCTAGCACTTATTATAAGTGTTATATAACTGTTATATAACAGTTAAATAACACTTATTATAACTATTATATAACAGTCAAAATATAACAGTTATATATAACTGTTATATAACACTTATTATAACTATTATATAACAGTCAGAATATAACAGTTATATATAACTGTTATATAGCACTTATTATAACTCTTATGCAACAGTCATATAACACTTATTATAAGTGTTATATGACTGTTACATAACAGTTATAATAAGTGTTATATAACAGTTATATATAACTGTTATATTCTGACTGTTATATAATAGTTATAATAAGTGTTATATAACAGTTATATTCTGACTGTTATATAATAGTTATAATAAGTGTTATATAACAGTTATATATAACTGTTATATTCTGACTGTTATATAATAGTTACAATAAGTGTTGTTATAATAAGTGTTATATAACTGTTATATAACACTTATTATAACAGTCATATAACTGTTATATAATACTTATAATAAGTGTGATATAACAGTTATATATAACTGTTATATTCTGACTGTTATATAATAGTTATAATAAGTGTTATATAACAGTTATATATAACTGTTATATTCTGACTGTTAACTGTTATAACTGTTATATAACACTTATTATAACTTATATATACAGTCATATAACACTTATTATAAGTGTTATATAACAGTTATATGACTGTTATAATAAGTGTTATATAACAGTTATAAAGGTGTTATATAACTGTTATATAGCAGTATATAACAGTTATAAAAAGTGTTATATAACAGTTTAATATAACTGTAATATACTGACCGTTATATAACAGTTATAATAAGTGTTATATAACAGTTATATAACATTCATATAACACTTATTATAAGTGTTATATAACAGTCATATAACTGTTATATAACGCTTATAATAAGTGTTATATGAATGTTATATAACACTTTTTATAACTGTTATATAACGGTCAGTATATTACAGTTATACTAAACTGTTATATAACACTTTTTATAACTGTTATATACTGCTATATAACAGTTATATAACACTTATTATAACTGTTATATAACACTTATTATAACAGTCATATAACTGTTATATAACACTTATAATAAGTGTTATATGACTGTATATATAAGTTATAATAAGTGTTATATAACAGTTATATATAACTGTTATATACTGACTGTTATATAATAGTTATAATAAGTGTTATATGACAGTATTTATAACAGTTATAATAAGTGTTATATAACTGTTATATACTGTTATATAACACCTATAATAAGTGTTACATGACAGTATATATAACAGTTATATAACACCTATAATAAGTGTTACATAACTGTTATATAACAGTTATTTAACCCTTATTATAACTGTTATATATACTGTTATATAACAACATTTATATAACTGTTATATAACACTTATTATTAGCGTTATATAAGTGTTATATAACTGTTATACACTGACTGTTATGTAACAGTTATATATAAGTTATATAAGTGTTATATACTGATTGTTATATAACACTTATTATAACTGTTATATAACAGTTATATAACAGTCAGTATATAACACTTATATATAACTGTTATATAACAGTCAGTGTATAACAGTTATATAACACTTATTACAACAGTTATATAACGCTTATAATAAGTGTTATATAACTGTTATATAGCAGTATATATAACAGTTATAATAAGTGTTATATAACTGTTATATAACAGTTATCTAACAGTCATATAACACTTATTATAACTGTTATATACAAGTTATATAACTGTTATAATAAGTGTTACATAACAGTTATATAACTTGTATATAACTGTTATATAGCTGTTATATAACAGTTATATAACACTTATTATAACTGTTAGTATATAACTGTTATATAACAGTTTTTAACAGCTATATAACAGTTATATAACTGTTAGTATATAACAGTTATGTTATAACTGTCATATAACTGTTATCAGACGTCTGACATCATATAACTGTTATCAGACGTCTGCTGTCATATAACTGTTATCAGACGTCTGATTTTATATGTTCTGTTATCTAACTGTTATCGGACATCTGATGTCTGATTTTATATGTTATGTTATATAACTGTCATCAGAGGTCTGATAACAGTTATATGATGTCAGACGTCTAGTAACAGTTATATTACAGTTATAATACAGTTGTTATCAGACGTCTGATGTCAGACGTCTGCTGTCATATAACTGTTATCAGACGTCTGATTTTATATGTTCTGTTATCTAACTGTTATCGGACATCTGATGTCTGATTTTATATGTTATGTTTTATAACTGTCATCAGAGGTCTGATATCAGTTATATGATGTCAGACGTCTACTAACAGTTATATTACAGTTATATTACAGTTGTTATCAGACGTCTGATGTCAGACGTCTGCTCTCATATAACTGGTATCAGACGTCTGCTGTCATACAACTATTATTAGACGTCTGATTTTATGTTATGTTATATAACTGTTATCAGACGTCTGATTTTATATGTTACCTTATACAACTGTTATCAGGCGTCCGATGTTATATCTTATCTTATATAACTGCTATTAGACGTCTCATGTCTAATATCAGACGTCTGATAACAGTTATATGACAGTAGATGTCTGCTGATGACAGCAGATGTCCGCTGTCATATAACTGTTATCAGACGTCTGAAAACAGCTATATGATGTCAGACGTCTGCGAACAGTTATAAAAATCAGACGTCTGATAACAGTTATATGACATTAGACGTCTGATGTCAGACATCTGCTGTCATATAACTGTTATCAGACGTCTGATGTCTGATTATATATGTTATGTTATATAACTGTCATCAGATGTCTGATGTCTAATATCAGACGTCTGATCACAGTTATATGATGTCAGATGTCTGATAACAGTTATATGTCAGCAGACGTCTGATATTAGACAAATAACATCAGACGTCTGATAACAGTTATAGGACAGGACACGTATGATAACAGTTATATGATGTCAGAAGTCTGCTAACAGTTATATGACATCAGACGTCTGATGTCAGACGTCTGCTGTTATATAACTGTTATCAGACATCTCATGTTACATGTTATGTTATATAACTGGTATCAGACGTCTGATGTCTAATATGAGACGTCTGATAACAGTTATATGACAGCAGATGTCTGCTGTGATATAACTGTTATCACACGTCTGATGTCTGATTTTATATGTTAAACAGGCCCTTAGAGCGTTTTCACTCACGTGGCCAGCATCAATTCAAATTTACTGGAACAAAAGAAAGCGTTTATGTAAGAAAAGAGTTCAACTCTTACAGGACTTGTTTGGGACACCAACATGGCCACCGTGACGTCATGTAAAAACACTCTACATGTATATAAGTAACAAGTAACACTTATTATCCTATACCGCTGAGTGTTTTTTTTTTTCTTTTCTTCCCGGTTTATTCTGAAATTTTAACCACCTCTTCGATATGGCCCCGCCAACGATACCGAGCACGAGGCAAGGAGACGTCATAAACTGCAGCAAACAGTTAAAGGATATTACATAGCCGCACGAAGATACGAAATTACTCTTCGAGTTTTGAAAAAATATTTCACGAAAAACGGCAGCGATATTTCACGAGTGACCGCAACCTTTGTTACCCCTTGTTACCCTTTGTTACCCCTTGTTACCTTTGTTACCCCTTATTACCCTTTGTTACCCCTTGTTACCCATGTTAACCCTTGTTACCCTTTTAACCCTTGTTACTCCTTGTTACCCTTTGTTACCCCTTGTTACCCTTGCTACCCCTTGTTACCCCTTGTTACCCTTTGTTACCCTAGTTACCCCTTCTTACCCTTGTTACCCCTTGTTACCCTTGTTACCCCTTTTTACCCGTGTT
>OZ038004.1:20363344-20545844 GCA_964035705.1 Porites rus | reverse complement strand
AATATGAAAAGAGTTTTTACCGACAAACTGAACGTTACTGGCATAGCAGACTAGAATTAGCTCCTTTGCTAACGCACCGTCAGTAGTCAGTCTCCAAGTGATCCGGGAGAGCTGAAGCGAAAAAATAATGAATGCGGGCAAAGCGGTGATGCCGTCGAGTAGCGAAAGCTTGGAGTTTGTAAGTCGTGGCTGTAATTCCCCTTATACTGCAGTGTAAAGCCCCACTTCAACTACAATAATATTGCTATTGCAAAGCGCTGAAATCCTTGAGCGCTCCATTCAAAACCAATATCTGAGTTTCATTAAACTTAATTAACCTCGTTACCCCGTTCTAGCTCTGACAAGGTGGATCGGACATGCAAAGTACCCTAGAAGGGAGAAGACGAGCTTCTAACCCTAACTTGAGCTGCTTAAGGCTCAAAACATTGCATGCTAAGCACAACTCAGACAACTCACTCAAACTTGATCATGAGCGACGGAACGCAATCATTTATTGTCTTATTTCACTTCATTGTCCATTTCGTTCACCACCGCGATGGTGCACGACTTTACCAAGATCACTTGTTACAATGATATATACTATCACACTGAACTTCTTCGCACCCCGTTTAAAGGGCTAGTGTCTCGAAGATACCGCTGTGTTAAAGGAAATTCTGTGTTAAAACAAGCTGTATCCTCTCTTTGTTAAAACCGTTACTTTGCACCTTCACCTGTACACAAAATGCTGTTGTAGAATTATAAAACAAATTTCATCCGATCATTTTTTGGTGCTTTTTGCAGGACGGCATAAGTTTGAAACCTAAAAGAACTGGCCCAGTTTTTTCAAGTTTCAATCTATGCCCATCCTCAGTATCCTTACTATGCGTTGCAACTCACGACAACCTTTTTTCGATGCTCAAAAATAATCTTCAATAACAAAACCGTACCACTATTTTTTGGAATTCAATTCAGTGATGTGCAGGAAACCCGTATTCACCTAGAAAGCAAATTCAATTGCGTGACATAGGCCCCGGATCAACACTTAAACCTCACGCTTCTCGTATTAGCTGGTTTAAACAAGCCAATACGCTGAAACGGACGCTTTTGCGCTTTCAACACTATGGTGGCCGGCCGTAAAGTGGTGTTCTTTAGTGATCGCTTAAAACAGTTTTACGAAGAACGCTGAAATAACGGTACTAGTACTAAACTGCGAAGAGTCAACATGACAGTAAAACTAAACGCGTGGCTTGGGGGGGGGGGGTTATTTTGGATTGCAGGCACCCTACCTTCAGCGCAAACGTGATCCATCATGGATCGTCCGTGACACATAATTTTCCTTCTGAGCTGAAACACCGCAAACAAACAGACTAGCCAGTCCTTGAAGAAATTATACCTTTTCCATAAATTCAAGTGTTTTATAAACTTAACGTTTCGTCATGATGCTATACTCAACATATATTTTCAAAAGTGGACGTTACAATTTTGAAAACTATACTAATATTAAAGTGAAAAGGGACTGAGACCGAGATTAAGCACAAAACTTAAGAGTTAATCTATAAAAAGAAACAGCTAATCATAATGGCGGCCTATTGACATATTCTTTCATATGTATGTGACAATTAGCCTTTCTGACCTCGTATGAAAGTAAGAATTCAAATCCTTCTTTCTAGCAATCGGCTAGGGCTATCTCCATGATCTTCCGCACATGTTTTCAAAAAGATTGAAACTACTATGAGCTGAAATTGCATTTCAAAAGCGCTTCGTTTTCTACAGATAACAGCCGAACATCAGGATTGTCCAGTTTTTACTGTATTTCTAACCACAAAAACTTCATCCTAGAATATCTAGATTACGTTCTCATAGATTTCGCTTAAACGTCACGAACGTCGAGGCGGCTATTATTAGAGAAAAAAGCCCCCGTGAACGATTTTGAAAGAACAGTTCCCAGTGCCGAGAAATACGGCTGCAAGTAAAAAAGGCGAACAGAGTCATTTCGTTGCTATAACAACTCCGATGTCATGGTAACCTGATCATAACAAAATTTTCATCTTTATCTAATACTGCTGTGGTGGCAATATTTCCAAATCTTTGTTTACGCCCGAAATTCTGCAGACATGCAAGGTACCCTAGAAGGAGAAGACGAGCTTCTAACCCCAACTTGAGCTGCTTAAGGCTCAAAACATTGCCTGCTAAGCACAACTCAGACAACTCACTCAAACTTGATCATGAGCGACGGAACGCAGTCATTTATTGTCTTATTTCACTTCATTGTCCACTTCGTTCACCACCGCGATGGTGCACGATATTACCAAGATCACTTGTTACAATATATATTATCACACTGAAGTTTGCACCCCGTTGAAAGGGCTTGTGTCTGGAGGATACTGCTGTTTTTAAGGAAATTCTGTGTTAAAACAAGCTTTATCCTCTCTTGGTTAAAACCGTTACTTTGCACCTTCACCTATAAACAAAATGCTGTTATGGAATTATAAAGAAGAGATCAAACAAATTTCATCTGATCATTTTTTGGTGATTTTTGCAGGATTGCTTATTTGAAACCTAAAATTGGCCCAATTTTTTCAAGTTTCAATCTATACCTATCCTCAGTATCCTCATCTTTGCTATCCATTGCAAATGATAGCAGGAACTATTTCTCTATGCTTAAATATACCGTAAAATTCCGAAAATAAGCCCCTCCATGAATAAGCCCCTCCAAATATGATCCCCCCCAAACCGGTAACGCAAAAAACCCTCCGTTAAATCGCCCCTCCAAATGTAAGCCCCCCAGGGGTTTGTACTTGGAAAATTACCCTCAAATACTAAGTAAGACAACACAAAAACGGAAAAATTTACCTTCAACTATAAGGCTAGCCCAATCGATTTTGAAACGGAAATTACCCTCCGTAGATAAGCCCCTCCGAAAACAAGCCCCTCCAAAAATAAGCCCCTTAAAAAGGGCCTTTGAAAAATATAGGCCACGAGCCTTATTTTCGGAATTTTACGGTAATCTTCAATAACAAAACCGTACCATTATTTTTTGGAAGTCAAATCAGTGATGCGCAGACACGTATTCACCTTTTAATTTTGAAAAGAAAGCAAATCAAATTGCATGACATAGGCCCCGGCTCAACACTCAAACCTCACTCTTCACATGTTAGCTGGTTCGAACAAGCCAATACACTGAAACGGATGTTTTTGTGCTTTTTCACCCTTCTCATTGTCGCATTCAACACTATGGTGGCCGGCCGTAAAGTGGTGTTCCTTAGTGATCGCTTAAAACACTTTTACGAAGAACACTGAAATCACGGTACTAGTAGTAAAAGAAGATAACAGGATCAAGTGTTCCATAAGAAAGTCAACATGATGGCAAAACTAAAAGCATGCGGGCTTGTTGGGTTGTTTTGGATTGCAGGCAAGCTACCTTCAGCGCAAACGTGATCCATCATGGACCGTCCGTGACACAAAATTTTCCTTCTGAGCTGAAACACCACAAACAAACAAACTAGACAGTCCTTGAGGATGTTCTACTTTTCCATAAATTAGCCCGTTATTCCCAGTCAGACATCATTCGCGCTCAAGATCACATGCAGTGAAAAAGCAGAAAGGAAAGCTTGCAGCCCAGCCAGAAGCTTGAAATGTCAGCCATGCTTGGTGTTCCGCGATTTTACCCACTGTTTTCCCTGTTCCTTATCCTCTCACTCATTAGCCTGAAGCAGTACTCGGCAAATGGTACGTTTTTGTTTTGTTTTTTTATTTTCTGCATTAGGCACTAGGTAGCGCCGGTAAACGTTCCAAAAATGACAAAACTATGGAACGATCATTCCAAGTGAGGCAGGTCATGAACCTCGACACTTTGTAAAGTTGCCGTGTTTTAAGTCCCAGTCGAGCAATGAAATTGGCCTTTTTTAGACGTGCTTTTATCGTAAAACGTCTTTCTCTTAGTAGTTTCGTCTACCTTTTATGATCAATTTACAGCACGCTTAATTTCATATTTAATCGTTTTTTTTAACTTGTTTTCATTTTTAATCAATATTAAGCGCATTTCACTAACAACAACAAAAAACAACAAATTGTATTGAAAATTGGAAATATAACTAATTACATTACTTTCCCACCCGGAAATAGCTTATAAACTAATAGGGGCGGGGGGAGCTGAAGACATATTACAAGTACAAGGTTTATATATAGATGGATTAAATAATTGTGAATACACTACTATACGGTAAATAGAATAAACTAACATAAAACAAGGCAACTACATAACGATTACGAAGAGAGGCTAGCCCAAGGTATTAAATAACTTAATAAGAAGGGAGACTTCGACATAATCATCTTCTGACCGCAAGAAATTTAGTAATAATTCCTTTATCTTTTTACGAAAGGACGGACGTTAAAAGTCTAAGTTTTAATCGAATAAGGAATAGAGTTCCAAATTTAGCTAAACTTGGGCACCGATTCTCGAGAAAAAGGCATACATTTTATCGGTTCTAGAGAACTTAACATAAAACGAGTCGCTAGAGACAGATCTTGTTCTGTAGTTGCGAATCTGACTTGTTTTAACAAACTGATTGAGTATACTAACTGGTGCTGTCTGTCTATTGATATCATACAATAAATAGCTACAATCTCTGAAAAATAGGCTAGGTAGGGGAAGGCAATTCGATTTGAGAACGAAGGGTACGGTGTGTTCCTTAGACTTACTGAAGTAAATGAAAGGCCCGTTTTTGCAAAGTTACGATCTTTCTTTGAAAAAAGAAAAGGCACAGTTTCCCCAGCCACAAATACCATAAGTTAAGTAAGGGACAATTAATGAGTTGTAAACTGAAAGTAAAACACGACGCATACATACATACATACATACATACATACATACATACATACATACATACATACATACATACACACATACATACATACATACATACATACATACATACATACATACATACATACATACATACATACATACATACATACATACATACATACATACATACATACATACATACATACATACATACATACATACATACATACATACATACATACATACATAAACATTATTTATCCTCGGATTTTAGTGTAGCTTATACATAGCTAGTATCTCCGGTCCTAACTAATAATAAAAGTTACAACATATATAAAATAATATTAATTAATGTAGTATTAACTAAAACCGTGCACTAACAATTTGCGCTTAAATTCACTATAATCTAAAGTCTTTCTAAAGTGATCAGGTAGAGAATTCCAGTACTTAACAGATGAATAGCTAAAGGAATTTAGACCATATGTGGTTGTAGACGGCTTAGGAAGTGATAAAATATTAGTACCCCGTAGGGAGTAAGCAGTAGATCTTAACTTGATCAGTTAAGATCTATAGCTTTAATACGCGGGACATAATGTGGAATCTTAGCTATAATTCCTATCGACTTGCCGATTTTGTGACAGATAGATTCTATGTGGTACTTCCATGAAAGATTTGAATCAGTTACTAAGCCAAGATATCCAAGATATCACAAATAAACATGTCAGGTTTCTTATCTGTAAAATATGTAAAACCAGCGAGAAATTCAGTTTCAATGTCGCTCATCATTGTCACCAAGTTAACAAGAAAAAGAACTACTGCACGATTCTAGTACGACACTAGTATCGTTCACATGACAATGAGAGCAATGAATTACTCGTCGGGTACTTCAGTTTGCTCGTATTGATTCCGATAGCAGTCGAGAGTATGTAACAGGCTCACTCGAACAGTACTTAACTGATACCTTTGCAAAACGTGCATATTTAATTCTAACTCTTAAAAGGAATCGTCTTTGATTCTTATTATAACGCTGAAACGTAGGCAGACGAGAAATAAGCCAGCGTTCACAGACTATCTACAAATAAATATTAACCTCGTTTATTGTTCTTTTTATATTAGGTAACCCGTCAAAAATGGACACTGCCAGAAGACTTGTCAAAAACCTACCTTTCCTGCGTCAACCACAATCTCCCGATTTTCCTCCTCCACTTATATTCTACGATGTTGTGTTCATCATCGACGATTCAGGCTCCATTTCTCGTGATCAGTTCAACAAGGGCTTGACTGCAATAAGACTTCTTATCGGGAAGGCGACACGTCTTGCAAACTTTGCTGCCATAAAGTTTTCCAATAGGGCCACGCTTTTGTTTAACTTTGTCTCACCGGCTCAGGCAATGAGTAAGTTGTTGAATGTCGCACGCAGCGCTGGCTCTACTAACACCCAAGACGCTCTCAGAATGGCGAGAAGTGATCTTTTCCAAAATCCGGCAGCCTCGAACCACAGGCGAGAAGCTCAGAAGTTTGCAGTTGTTGTAACAGATGGAAACTCAAACGTCCAACGGGGTCAGACAGTATTACAGGCACGCGAGCTCAAACGCATTGGAACAAGAGTTATAGTTATTGCTGTGGGAAGTTACGGAAATTCTGGACGCAAGGAAATGAAGGACATAGCCAGTTACCCTTCCGACAAAAACTTTTATGTTGTTGACGACTTTGATGCCTTGGAACAGGTCGTGCGTATGGCTATAAGCCTAACTAAATAGCATATAAAATGAAGTTCAATGAGAGGTAACCTGAGGGATTAAAAGACTAAAAAAAATGTGATTTGATTTTCATTGCAATCGGGTAAAAATGGCTTCCACTCTCATTTGATGAAGATGTTAGAATATTTTAACCTACCGGACTTTAATCCTGATTTGCTAGATACGGCATTTGTAGGTTGGATAAAACAGCAGTATATATCATACTGGTAAACGTTCTTCATGATTGTCAAAAATTGCATTTCATAGATTTTTTAAAACTGATCATACCCCTTCTAACTACCCCAGAGACAGCTGGGAGAAGGGAATTTGTAAAATTACGAATAAACAATCACAAACTAATGATAGAACTTAGTAGATACAATCAAACTGTTAGAGATAAAATTTTTTTGTCCTCTTTATGGATCCAATCAAAAAGAAGAAGTTCACTTTCTTTTTCTGCCTGATTGTTCTAAATACGCTGTGATTAGGAATAATTGTTATACAATAAAGTCAAGGCTGATGTTTTGATCAATGAACTGATGAACTCATCTAATTCGGTCATAAGATTCTTCTGTTAACCCTCTTAAGTACTACTATAACAGATTTCCCTACCCTTTCAAATAGGTGAAATCTTTCAGGCGCAGCCGCAGTTATACCTTTCGTAAATGGTCGCTGCCAAATTACTCTTTTCTATGCCCTAGTCTTCTGAATGGATTGAATTACTTACTCATCGCTCAGATTACTACGTTACTCTTTATTTCTGAACGAACGTCAAGTTACCCGCAGTCCGATAAAGTTACAGAATTTCACTTTCAAAGACAACGGTATAAAACTCGTTATCAGCGAGTTGACAAAATTTATCCAGCCCTTCCCTGCCGCGCAAACGCATAGTTCCAGCCGTCGGCTGTAAGTCTTTACCCGAAATGCACAGTTTAACAGACAAAGCAACCTTCGAGCGACTGGCACTAGATAACTTTCTTTGGGAAACTTCTTCATCTACAAAAGATGAACTCACTAAAGTATGCGCGAAAATCCCCAAACTTGTAGAGAGTGTGTTTGCACGTTTTCTCTTGAACCGCAGGATAAGAGTTGATATGTCTCGCTATGCAAGCACACCCCCCCGGGGGGGGAGCTACTTGGGTCAATTTTTGCTGGGTATGTGCCGCTGGCCTCTTAGAGCCCCTACCCAATTACAGCCTATTCGGTGGCCAATTTTAGACCCCATCTCCGTCACTTTTGGGCAAATATGTAATTTTTGCGATCCCAACTTATCTACAAACATTCTGGTACGTTTGCTGACTGCTAATATGAAGAACTGTCTTACCCCAAAAATCAGAATATGCGCGACCCCATTGTAGTAACTCTGTTGAAAATGCGACCCCATTATTGTCACTCCAGTCGTGAAAATGCGACTCCATCCAGCGCACATCCCCATTAGCCTCTTATAAGGAAGTAACCTCCCCGGGGTACACCCCCACCAAAACTTTAAAGGTTATACATGGAAATCAGTTTCACCGCATGTACTCTTATAGCTATACTTCCATGTCCTTTCCATGAAAATCTACGTAAAGTTACATGGAATTTTTTAAAGTATCCTTTGTGTTGTCTTCATAAAGGAACATGAAAACTGCATGTACCTTTACCTTTACGTACATATATCAGTGGAAAATACATGGAAATTTTCATGTTCTTTTCCAAGTTAAAATGCCTTTTCTTTTGTTACCTCTAAGTATTACTCTCTGTTGATCTGCAGCCAGAACATATAACTATATGAACCTCTTGGAAGAAAACTCTGCTCTAGGGACTAAATTTTGCCAGACAAATTAAGCAAAACGATGGTTAAAAGTTTTATTGTTAGAGTAATGCTTCCATAATTCAACGAACGTTTGGTAATGATTTAATTGAAGTTAACTTTAGGGTGACGTGTTACAACTAGCAAATTACAAGTTTCTTGCTTATATTACAAGGCCAGAATTATAGTCCTCGACAGACTATTAACTAATTACGGTGATATTTTCTGTCACACAGCGTTTGAAGTTAATCCAAAGGTGGGATCGAAGTAGACATGCGTCACACCATAAAGCGGTAACAGGATCAAGGGTACAATATGACGAGGTCAACATGATGGCAAACTAAAAACGTCCTGAGCTATGAATATGGCAACGTACTACAATCAAAGTGGCTGTGAGCCGCAAAACTTGGAAAAAATTATGTTGTTAGTAGAATCTATAGTAGATTTTTAATAAAGTTTTTGTTAACTTTTTTTTACATGATTATTTTAATTTTGTTTTCGAAAATCCATGTAATCTATTTCCTGTAATTCCTGATGATTCACACGATCTTTTGAGACAATTATACTGGTTATTCCGTTGTTTATCTACGAAATAATTTTTTTCACGTCATTGATCACGTTTCATCTTTTATGGCTGTTGAATAAAAGGAGAAAACGCTAGACAGAAAAAAAAAATGGGTTGAAACGGAGAAAATCTTTTGAGCTTTTTCAAAATAAACAACGTTTGTCCTTAAGAGGTACGCTGATCGTAACGGGAAAGAATCAGCCATCACTCGTAGAAAAACCACAGTAGAAATCGTTCGTAAATGCCACCACCCCGAGACCCCCATGCAGCATTTTAGGCACGTGGTTTTAGCGCAAAGGTGACCCTTAATGACACTGTTTTTCTTTGAGCTGAGACTTATTGAAACAAACAAACTAAAACACTTGCTTGCGGAAGTTAAAATTTTCCATAAATTAGCTCGTCCCTCTCAGCTATAATCATTTGCACATTAAGACTGCAGCCGAATATTTAAGACAGAAAGCTTGCATTCCCACCCGGGAGCTTGAAATGTCAGCCTGTTCCGGTGTTCTATTTTACGCCCTGTTTTCCATGTTCGTTCTGCTCTCAGTCTGCATGATGCAAAACTCAGCCAATGGTAGGTTTTTTGGGTATTAATTTGAATGCCTTTTCCTCTTGACAATTTAAGTTAGGGCGGCGAAACCCGAAAACATGAAATGAAAACAAGGGTGGAACATATTCGACAAATTACGGCGGGGGGAAGGAGAGGGGCATGCTTGGAATTGACGTAGCCTTAAATTATGGCTTAAAGAGAGATGCTTTTAACCATAACTATGTTTTAACTTGTAACCTCTTTGCCTTAGTCTTTATCATGCATGATTCGCACGCTTTTAAATGTAAGGCCTTCCTTGCTCCTGCAAGGATGGGCACAATGATCGCTGGACAACAGGGAAGTAGGCCTGTGTTGAAGGCTATCTGCCGAAGAATTCACCTAGTTTACGATCTTTTCATACAGGTAATCCGTCAAAAGAGGAGATTGCAAGAAGACTTGCCAAAAAACTACCTTTCCTGCGTAAACGAGGGAAGGCTGTTGGCTGGGGTCATTCTGCAGTATACAAGTACGATGTTGTCTTCATCATCGACGCTTCGGGCTCCATTCCTTCGAATGAGTTCCAGAAGGGCGTCAGTGCAATAAGGTACCTTATCGAGAAAGCGGATCCAAGCTCAAAATTCGCTGTCATAAAGTTCTCCAATCAAGCCACGCTTTTGTTCAACTTTATCTCACCAGATAAGGCAAAGACGAAATTGTTGAAAGTCGCATACACCGGTGGCGCAACAAACACTCAACACGCCCTAAGAATGGCTAGGAGAGATCTTTTCCAAAATCCGTTAGCCTCGGGGCACAGGCAACTCGCTAGTAAATTAGCGGTGGTCATAACAGATGGTCTTTCGAACATCCTGCGAGATCAGACGGTACCACAAGCAACACTGCTCAAAGGTATTGGAACAGAAGTTTTGGTCATCGCCGTGGGAAATTTTGGAGCTGCAGGGCGCAAGGAAATATGCGACATAGCCAGTCATCCTTGTCCTGAAACCGTATTCAATCTTGACAACTATAGAGATATGTTAGAAATTGCTGAAATGGCTGTTAAAATCTCAACAAGGAAAGCAACCTAACATTGCTCGTCCGATATGATGCATGCGTTAAAAGTAAATGAAAACGAGTAGTGTACTAGTGATTAAAAAATGCCGAATTTTATATTATCCAGCGAAGCTAATTTGAAGACAACATCTCAAATAATACGTAAATTAAGGCCTAGTTCAATATGTTTACCTAGGGAAAAAATGGTTAATTGGCCATAACTTTAGCAAAGAGGATGAAACTGATTAGAATCTTGTCCGTAGCACTTATAAGCATAACTATCGTTTCAGTAAGTCGCATTGCCAAATTTTGGTAAAATCTTAGATAAATGACAAAAGGGTCATGGACTTAAGCAGGGGCCTATTGGTTTAAGAAAAGAATGCAAATAATAACTGTTTTTCTGATCCAGTTCTAAAACTTTACTTTTGGAATGAAAACCACTGTACTTCAATTTAGATTAGACCGTTCAAAGGCCAGAATAAGTCTTTTTGAACCTCAAGCACATTCATCCCAGGCGTAGAAAGTAAAATATGGTCTACCATTATCAAAAACCCTAATTCATTTAACCAAGTAAAATGCATGAATCAGCCACCTACAGTCTCAGTCAAAATTGTTGGGACATTTTTGTTTCTTCTCGTCCCCTCAATGTTGGTGTACACGATCTGGTGACTGAATCGCAATAAAAAACATTGGCTGGGAAAAGGGTAGCACGGGAAGGGAAAAAAAGGCGTTTGCGTTAAGTGTCTCAACTATTTTTGTCCGGGACTGTAGTTTCCAGTATTCCAGTTTGAAATTTTAGATCACGCGACTTGACCTGACCATAATTATAAGCTAGTCCACAAAAAGATATCAAGATTTCAATCTACTTTAGGTGTACTAAAGAAACAGTATGGCCTTGAAACTCCATTTATTACCTTGTCCAGCTGCATTAAATCAATTAGCTTTGCTGATCAAAAGACTGCTGTACTTCTTTTTTCATTTTATTTTTTCTCCGCAACCTCATAATCGAAGAAGGTGATATCCCATGCAGCAATTCGACACAACACCAACCTATTCCTAGTCTGCTACACAGCCGTTTTGAGTGTCGTCACGCAACGCTCCTCCCCACAGGAGAGGAGGAGCGTTGCGTGACGACTCTAAAAACGGCTGTGTAGCAGACTAACCTATTCCGAGAAGGCTATAATTATGTTCACACTGTACTGGATAGGGTTTCTGTTCATACATAACAACACAGTTTTCGGTGCGATTTCTTTGACGGATAAGAGCTGCGCCGCGCTGATCTCGAAAGTGGAGCGACACTTATCGGATAGACTGTTTGCCAAACTTTGGTGCAGTGTGAACACCTGTTCGGTCGGTCGCGGAAGTAAGTAAGTAGGAGCGAGGTCTGGAACCCACTACAAGAGACAGAAGTAAATAATCGGGGGTGATGAGTACTGAGCACGTGGTTTCGCAGCGGGCCTCCTTTCAGCAAAACCTATTCACAGGTAGCGATGAAAAAATATGCGGGACATTCTAAAAGTGGCTCTTCCAAATTGGCGCCAATAACTATGCTGACTTAATTGGATTAAACCGTCGACGTTAGATCTCTAGCCCTAAACTCACTAGAAATTCACCTTTGTTGTCAAGATTTTCTCGAACGATCACTTTCAAAATTAAGACGGGCCTGCCTGCTCACTAATGGTTAACCATTGATAGTATCCGTTTCCAGACCAGAGTCTTTTTTCTCACAAGTCGTTTGAGGCAGCAATCTTCTTTGCAACAAAGGAAATAGGAGACGTCTGCACGCAGGCAACAATCTTCTTAGAATTTTGTCCTCGTGTATGTTAGTTTACGCTTGGCATTCAAAAATTAAACGCGTGTTCAGCTTCAGTTTGCAGTGCTTATAAAGATGTTTTAGAGAAAACTTAAGAGCCAATAGACTTAACACACGGGTGCAAAAAATATCACTCGATATAGACAACTCCCTACCTTATTACATGAAAGCGTCGTAGCAAACATTGTCAAAGGGTAATAAAACTCACCGAAAGCAATTAATAAATAAATTGAACCGTATGAGCGATCTTTTGCCTGTATTATTGTATGTATACAAGCAATCACCTTTCTCTTAACCATGGCAAACATCCAATGCAGATTGAGTTCCTCCCTTAAACAGATACCTAGAGTTGGTCCTTGTCTTTGTACAGTAGTTTTCTTTGACTCTTTGTAAAACGGACACATATCTAAAACGTATCCCTAGCCTGCGTTCATTTTGTAACCCACTATACTTGAGTGGGAGAGAGGGAATCTCCAGCATTACATCCGACGGACATTTAAAAGCCGTCAGTCTTCAAGTTCTCCGCCTTAGAGTTTTTCTGTAGGTAACAGGGAGCTTAAGGAAACACGACGGCGATGGCTGCGAAAGGGGCATCTAAAAATTAATTTCGCGCATTACTATATCCATTTTGAAATCACTGGTGATCCTTGCAATCTGATTGGCTCTGAGCAGTGCGATTTATTCACCAATCACACTATTTTTTGCTCTAAATCACATCTGTCCGAAATCGCGTCAATCATATTCTAAATTGCATTATTTCTGTTTTTAATCGCACCATCTTCGCTCTATATTGCATCATATCTGTTTCAGGTACAAAATGAGATAAAAAAGCCCTTTTGTTTCCGCTTTTCAACAAACCGGCTGCTAGCTCAAGTAGATAATGGCTTGGTACTGACTGAATTCTGCGATTTCAAAATGGCTGTAAAAAAGTGGCAGCTGAACTTGGTGTCGTGCAATTTTGGTCTGAAATCAAATCGAACTCGCGCATCCCACGTATGACTTTAGACCAAACTGCACTCCACTTAGTTCAATTATCATCAAGTATCAAATTTACCCGCGCTAATTCCATCTCGTTTACATTGTCAAATTTGGGCGAATTTTTCTGGAGCTGAATTCTAAAGGACTATATCTAAGGTTAGAGAAAGAAAAAGAAAGTCGGCCCTGTGTTCACGTCCTCCTTAAAACGTGAGATGAGGAATTTTCACGTCGTAGTCGAGGAGTGACGGTAAAGAAACGTACAGAAAAGACCAAAAACGGGTAATGAGGACGTAAACGAACACACTGTGTTACGAAAAGGCATTCGCCATACACATTTTAATAAACTGTTCGTTCCCAACTAAAATAATAGTTAAGATATGGGGCGAGCTATAATACAGGGAGACGTATGTACGTAAAACAACTGCAGTAGTGTATACAGCTATTTCGAGAAAGGTTGTCGGGAAAAGTATACGCGACAATCCCCAAAGGTGCTGTGGGTGGTTTTGAATTCATTGTTCTTCAAAGAAATTTAAAAGAATGGCACGAGAGGCCATGGAAAGCAACGAGAGTAAGTGTCAGGAACAGTGTACGTTGATCATATCCCATATTACCTTTCGGGATTTTCGCGTGCACATTTTTCCGACAACCTTTCTCGAAATAGCAGTATATCACAAGTGAATGGTCGCAACCAACGACTGTAAAATCTAGTGGAGCCACAACACTCCAATACTGTGCTTTTTTCTCTTATCAATGAGAAATTACGGCCTGAAAACTTTGATTAACTCGTAATACTTTGACCACTCTCTGCGTATGCGAAACTCACCCAAAAATCACCATGTCTAAATACAATTTATAAACCAAGCCTTCTCGTCTTATCCACGGAATCCAAACAACAATTCACGATAAGTGGAACGCAACCGCGTTTTGTCTTAAGAGCTTGGCTCTACACAACATTAACTGATATGCTAAACACACACCCGAGGCCTCTCAATTCAATACATTTCAATACAATGTTACAGGAGAACTGTCTGTTAAATTCAGTAACTACAATATTCAGTTCTTGAAAGCCAGAACCCCGGCTGTAGGGTTCAGGTCAATGGCGGAAGAAACCGGCCGTTTGTGACGGAGCAGCCTGGTACGGCGATTGATAACGAACATGCGCGGGCCCCGAAGGACTGGTTACAAGGAACTGCGGTGAGCTGCTTGGCAACCGTGGCGGTGGTTGTGACGGAGAGGAAAGCTGGGGCGCGGCCGTTGATATATAAACGGGATGATGGTGTGAATGCCCTATTCTGTAATTCTAAAGGCAACAAGAATACACGGCAATCAGAAATTGAACACTAAAACCCCATTTACACGCGCTAAAACAATCGGCACGGCACGCCAAATTTTGGGCACTGTGCTGACGATTTTAAGGCACGGCACTCCCAATTTTCGACGTGTAAATGTATCGGTCCCAAATGTAATGTGGCACCAGTGCTCAAAATTTAAGGGGTGCCGACACTACCCCGCGGAGGTAGTCTCGGCATGGGTAAACGAGGCACGGTGCCAAAAATTTGGCGTGCCGTGCCGATTTTTTTAGCGCGTGTAAATGGGGTTTAAATATGACTAGAAAGACCGTCTCCAGCACAGAAAGGGCATAGAAATATAAAAATGAAACTAACAGACAACAACAAAATAAAGGCTTACCGGTTGATTAAATTGTGACAATAGAGACGAACGATGCGGAAGCTGCGTGGGACGTGCGAGCGTGGAGAGTGGGTGCGTGGAAGGTGGAACCACTGGAGTATTGACGTAGATATTGGAATTCGAGTTGCTATCGTCGTCCTCAATGTCCATGGCATCTCCTATACATGTCAAAAAACACATAATCAAAAATAATACTTATAGCGCATTGCCATTAAAAGGGTAGAGGGAAACGGGAAACGGGAAACGGGAAACAAATATTTGCTGCCGCAAAACGCGTTTAATAGCGATATTGTGCGTTTCACTACCCACGAATTACACGGGACCAACGCGGGAAATCCCGAAGCGGCAAGATGGGCCCGCAGCTTGCCGCTCGGGTGGCCAATCAGGACGCATGATTCGTTCAACTTGCCCGCTCGCGGATTCAGCCATATAATAACATGCCATCATAAGAAGTCAATTAACAATAAAAATACCCGTTAGGTCTGCAGATTGGTTCGAAGAATCATTGCTACTGGAGCCTGGTGATCTGCCAATAACCGTAGGAGGTCTCGATTTAGAATCTGAGGAAAAACAGAAAAATATAGTGTAAAGTTCATACCCTCTGCATGTAATATATTCAAAATGAAAACAAGTCGTAGCTGCACTGTAGTTCCTTTGAACAAACGGACGAAATTCTCAGAAAAAGAATGGTGCAGTTTTCTATCACGAAAATCTTCAGCTTCAAAATGATAGTCTGGTATTTAGTAAGTCCGTTTATCATGTTAAACCACAGACAGGACTTCATCGCGCAACGCGCGAATTTCAGACGGGCATTATCCGGTGTCCAAGTGTTGTTTGCAGCTCTGAATCATGCAACATTGCCACGTCGTAATCCCAAACTACAAGTAAATTCTGTTCCTTAAATTCAAGTCAATAAGTTTGACACTAAAATGGATTGAAACAACACTTGCGCACCTTTCAGCAGTTGCTCCGAGATAAACGATGTCAGATTTCTCTCAGCTTCCTCTTTCTTCGTCACTAATTCGCGTTTTCTTTGTATTTCTGAAAGGACATAAGATGTTAAAAGGACAAAAGATGTTAATCACCGGATAACTGGACAAGTGAGTTAACAAAGTTACTTGCCCAACAAGTAAAATCAACAAGATTTAAAGTAGGTGGCAAAAGCGTTGGAGAAAGTGGAGATGGAAAACCTCGCGGCAAAGCCGCGACTTGCGAACACCGAAGGCGCGAGTTTCTGGAAAAATTGAGTGTTTGAACAGAACACAGACATCATTAAATCTTAGCTTTCCAAAGAAAATAAGGTGGCGAGTTCACGTGAAATTGCCGGCGACCGGCGCCTAGGACTTTTTTCGAGCACAGGGCACCCATTACGTCTGGATAATGAAGGTTGTTTGTCATAATATTACCCTTGCTAGTGCATTCTTATATTGACACAAGGGGTGTTCAAACTGAGGCATTGCGTGCTAACCTCTTTTCAGGCGTGCGTCTCCATCACCAAACATCAATCCTTTTCCCTCAATCTTTGGATAACTCACTCTTCCATAAGCACTGTTTGGAGGCTTCGATGATTGCCGTAATAAATCTGTTGAATGTAAATAGGGCCCAAAATCAACGCACCGGTCGACTTAACCACTCTCCACCTATCACTACTGGGATTAAGTTAAGCCTAACCGCTGCGACCGGGGCGCTTTTTTTCTTTTTGAGAAGAGCGCTAGAGAAAAAGATAACAGGAAGAGTACATGCTCGACCGTTCAAACTTGCCTCTAATGTTACAGTCAAACCCGTTCATACGGACACTGAGGGGGCCACAGAAATTGTCCGTATTAACAGCGTGTCCGTTTTAAGCGGGTTGAATAGAGAGAAAATGTACGGGATTTCTTTCCCCAGGGACAAAGTAAACTGTCCGTACAACCCTCCAAGTTGCAACCAGTTTGGTCGCCATGGCGCCTAAAATTTTAGAGCTGAGGACTTGATTTGAAAACAAGTCTCCCTAAACCAAAAGAGTTGGTTGCCAAAAGGCGACCAAGCAAAAACTTTAACTTGGAGGGTTGCCGTAATAATGAGGTGTCCATATTAAGCGGGGTTCGACTGTACAGTATTTGCGGACGTAAATTTGACGCGCTTACGGACATAAAATTACTCAACAGTGGAAATCCACCCTAAGAGACTGTCTTTAAAGATACCTAAGATCTTACAAAACAGATTCACGATCTAAACGAAGATGCTAACCAACACCTTCGTTACACAGCATCGCACGTAACGGGCGGGTTTTGTGGGAAAGCGATAAGGATTCCTCTGGCGGCTACGCTGAGAGTTCTCTTTCATCAAAAGCGCCAGCGACGCAGCCTACGTTTGCTAATTAGGCTGATTTAGCAACAGAGCGGGAACGTCATTTGACGACGGGAAAGCGCGCGGAAAGGACTAAACCCGACTTCCGGTGCCCAATTTGCCACTGTAATATTGGTCAACCCAGTTGTTTGATTTGCGCGCGCCGTCGTCAACTGACGTTCCCGTTCTGTTGCTAAATCAGCCTATTCACTTACCAGACGACGACTTGTCCTCCAAATCAGGGCTGACTGGTTCCAATCTTGGCCCATTTATTTCTCCACTGTGGACTGCTGATCTGTGCACAAGCGAGCTGGCGGACGATGACGACACACTGAGATTCGGAAGTGACGTACTGAGGGATGACGACTTTATAACAGAAGAAGAGAATGTTGAAGATGAAGCGCTTGCAGGTGTTGCCACAGTGGCCGGGTTTGGTGGTACAGGTCGGGGTAAATCCACAGACAGTCTGTTTCGAGAACGATTACGATACTCTAACAACGACACCTAAGAAAAAGGATAATAAGATCAATTTAAGTGTCTGTGAAACTGCGTACCTACCCCTCCCCTTAGCCAACATTGTTAACGTTGGCTTTGGGGAGGGGCAGGTGGGAAGTTTCCCAGAAACCCAAATTAATGCAGAATTTGTATCAGTAAAAAGAAGGAAGACATCAGCAGAAAATGCAATAATAATAATAATATAAAATAAAAGGGATATGCCTATTACCAAAATGGTGGAAAATTTATTTCTTCCTGTGTCTTCATGATAACTGACCCTAAATGTTTCGTTTCTAGGTAAAAGTGCCTTTGAATTCTGCTGATGCAATCAGTGCAAAGTGGGCTAATTAACACAAATATACTAGTAATAACCAAAGGTTAGGGAGTGCGCACTACAATGATCAAAGGTCCAAACGCTTTTGCTCCAACGCTGTGCTTCGCGTAAGTTTCACGAGATAGATGGTCAAAACACGCGTGTTCAGATTACGAGGGGAAGAAGGTCAAAACGCGCGTGCTCAAATTGGGTTCTGTGCACGCCATTTACTTTTAGTGGAAAACAAAACGAATGCTAGCTACATATAAGCGACGCATGCGTAATAACCTGGCGATTAGGACTGCGGGCTCCTCTTGTCGTCCGCAAAAAGTAAAGTAATATCACCACCATTTTGGGATAAGGTGTATTAGGAGATCAATCTGAAGAATTTGTTTGTCGACAGTGGGTCTTAAAGGGTTATCAAGCTCCATCAAAAAATTGCAATATTCACACCTTTTTCTTTCCTGGCGTACCAGACGAGTCAATGCTCTGCGAACACTGCACCACAGACTGTCCAATCACAGGAACCGCCCCAGGCGAAACAGCACTTGACACCACAGGAATACCACCTCCAGGAGAGCCCGCAGGATTTGTACTAGTACTACTAACAGGGGAATTATTTACAAGTCTAGGGTCACTGGGTCTCCTTTGTAAAATTCCTGAGCTGCTTGTTGCTAGCGTGTCTACAGCGCTGTGCGACGAAAACGAAGAGTTTGCAATTAAATTCTCTCCAGCGCTAAGAACATGCGAGGTGCCAACTCTAAGAAGGGTTTCCTCCTTTGAGGAGAATTGTTCATGATTTGATAGTGTGTTATCTTTATGCGGTTGTAAGTCATTCACGCTGTCTGCTAATACGATCTGCACTTGCTGCTCCAGCGTAACAGGCGAACTCACGATAAGAGGCTCGTCGCAAAGTGCATCATTTGATAATGTCCGCATGGTTTCCTTAACAGGCTTTTCGGGTTCAAACGTCGTGCTCTGAAACTTCCTTAAATGTCTCTTTTTGAGTGGCAACGGATCTGTAAATAACAAAGAAGATTCGCAGAGATAAAACAGGCTATTCAAATACACCTCTTGTTGATCCCCTTTTATGATTGAATGTGCGAGACTTTTAGCCTTACCACTCCCTTGTGGAGAGGACCTTGCGTAACCACAAACTATATATGGATTTGACTTCGTAGAAGGACGATGAGAGAGTGAAAGACAGTGTTTTTCGGAGAGTGAAAATTGTTAGCAAGAGTTCAAAACAGGATTTAGAGTACAAGAGACAGAAAACAAAACGCACAGGGATTTTATTGAGAGCAGTTCACAAAGTGTACACCACATGGATAAGACCCTTGGAACTCACTCCTATCCGGGAAAACATTTCTTCACGTAGTGTGAGCGCTGTGGGCTTGGGTGAAGGGGTCAACCTCTTTGAGGGTAGCCGTCTTTCCAGGGAAAACTTTTCTCCATATACATATCAACAAGGCTTAAAATATCGCATGCATACAGTACTCACCTACTATCTTGGGCATGGTGTTTCTTCTTAGTGAGGAGGGAATTGTTTTTCCATTGACTGACCCATTCAGGGGATTGCTTACAATAAGACTCAAGCCATTTGGAGGCTTTTCATTCGTCAGGTTTTGACTACAAAGGTACTGAAATAACCACCGCTGAAAACAAGAAAGCGGAAACAGTATAACTCGTATCTTCAAATACTATAAATTTCTATTTGTTTTGGAAGTCATTAAAGAAGCTCAATGGAGAATGTTGCTCCCTGCTTTCTAAATGGCTGGAACAGGAGTTTAATCAATCGATTCTGAAAAGATTCAAATGGTTTTGAAACGAAAACCATACACTAACACACACCCATTCTCTCAACTTCGATTTTCAAAAAATTTCCTTTGGACAAAAAGGTTATGGCAGCTAACAGAAATAAACCCCACCCTGAAACTAAACACATCAAGCACAAAACTATCTGTTTTTGAGAACAGCATTCTTATTGGCTTCTTTGGCCCTTTTAGTTTACCTTCTTAAGTGATCCATAGAAAGGACTTGTTCTCGTTCCTCTAGGTCCAAACTTGACCGATGCCACAGGACTACCAGGTGCAGGTCCTGGACTGATTCTCTCACTAGCACAGCCACTATATCCACTCATAACACTCTCTGCACTTGTTGGCGAGCCTGTGTCAAACAACGTGTTGATGTCGATTATTTCAGAAAGTCTAGGTGTTATAATAAAGGGTGGACTGTTAGCCTCATAGAAAATTGTGCCTCTCCATTTTGCACCACTCTCCACTATGTGACCATCTAGAACAGGCTTCACATCTATCTCAGGAAACATAGGTTTTCTCCGGCGGCTTCAAAAGGTACAGGTGTACGAAACGTCTGTGACCCCGATTACACGAATTAATTTGGTTTCTGGGAAACTGCCCACCAACCCCTCCCCTAAACCAGCATTTTGCCCTAAGCGAGAAGTGTTAATGCTGGCTTAGGAGAGGGGTAGGTGGGCCGTTTCCCAGAAACGTTTAATGATCCATCCGCGGGTCCCATGTAAACGAAAGGCGTATCCGTGTAAGTTTTTGTCCGTTGAAAAATCTGCCCGAACTCGAGTAAACGTGGTAAGTAGGTAGTGATTGCTAGATTTCGCTCCCTTTTGTTTGTTTCGTTTCGTACTAGTTATGATTAACGAAAGTGAAAAACATAACCGTTGGTTATTTTTTTTCTTTTGAGGTCGCAAGTTATTGAAAAGCGCCGTAAAAAAAATTGGTGGTGAAGAAAATTTCCAAGGCATTTACCTGCAGTTGAAGGGCAGGGGCTGGGTGTGTTTCTGCCGCTGCCTACAGAAACATTAATCTCCACCAAACACTCCGAGACTGAATTGCTATTCACTTCTTTGCTAAGCTGAGTGCTCTCTGTAGTACTTGTGCATAAGGATTCAGTTGCAGATGTTGCCACGTCAATTTTTTCATCAGGAACAGGGTCCTGAACGGTTGTGCTAGTTGCAACATTCTCGGCAGGCTTCAGGTTAAGCTCACTGTCGTCCACTGGTGTAACGGGAGAACTGGGTGTGGATGGTCCGCTGTTATCTGCTGGTTCTGTCGTCACCGTCGTGACATTTTCTTTGGTCAACATCTCCTTAATCTCCTCATCTGCACTCTGAAATACACCAATCAAAATAATTACACGTAATCGCACCATGCCATTACTCAAAATAGCTACACTGCAGGGCTCGAGGGAAAAAAAACGTGAATTCCAGCTTGTCCTATGGACAAGCAGTTGGTTCTCACATTTCGCTTGCCTGAGGCCACTTCTTGCTTGCCTTAGTTAATGATTTTATTGGAGGATGACTTGCCTAAACCTTTGCTCATTGGGCAAGTAAGCTCCAAAAGTTAGTTGCCCAGCAAGAAAATCTATATGCCCCGGAATACCGGGTGGGACTTTTTTCGAAGAGGGAGGCAGTGAAAAGACCAAATCACTAAAACAAAAATCTGCCATGACTGTACCCAATTGACGATTTTACCTGTTTTTCATCCTTGGGGAATCTGAAGCTGCCGTTAGGTGACGTGGATGGCGTGACGGAAGTACTGAATGACTCTGGAACCTCCGGTAGTGACGCTGCTGATGACACCTTGGGCGTGGTGGGTGTTGAAGCTGTACTGCTATGTTCATCAGGAGACAGTGGCTCCGAAGAGCAACTAGACAACCTTGCGCGCTTTCTCTTCATCCCTGGTGTACCTGCTCGTTTTTTATTTAACGATCGTTTCATACCCTTCATGTTCTTACTACAGAGCTTGTTAAAGGGCACCTCCTGGCTGACAGGGCTGACAAGTTCAGGTTTAACTTCTTTTTGTGATTGCTGCTTGCGTTTCTCTTTCTTTTCCATTTTCTCGATCTGTCTAAGGTAAGCTTCCAGTTTTCTTTCCTCTCTGCTCTTCTTGCCCTGCTTTTCAGGGTTGTTCTCTATATCAGAGTCACTGTCACCCTAAAAAACAATACCAAATAGCAAAAATAAATCAGCCTTTTGCTTGAAAAGCCTGAAAAACAATGACCACGACAGGAAAAGGCCTAATATTCACATTGATGGAGGATGTAAACAAACGACTAACCAATGTTCTTCCTTTTTCTAAGCCTAATAATTCAACTCCACAAGAGTTTGCCAAAATTTGACAAAGTGAGTTGGGGTCAGCGCGATGAAGATTAAGAGAACGCGAATTTAACTCTTAGCGACGTTTTTGCCGCTGTCGCTGTTTTGGGATTTTAAGGTACCTTTGGACTACATGTATAGTATCTGCGGGCAAGTGTTACACAAACACACACCTGCAGTCCATGACTATTGGCAAGTGATACTCTGAGTGGAGACATTTTCTGATGTGAGCCAGAGTTGCTGTCCTCGTCATGAGGCTTGAATCGCTTCTGGGTGTGGCCATCTTGGATCTGGTTCTGGAACCTGAGGTTGTACTTCATCACTGCACAGGAATCCTGTGCACATGCACAGTCCAGGTTGCTA
Organism: Porites rus; assembly: GCA_964035705.1. NCBI lineage: Eukaryota > Metazoa > Cnidaria > Anthozoa > Scleractinia > Poritidae > Porites > Porites rus. The sequence goes on along the minus strand of OZ038004.1, from coordinate 20,523,275 downwards.
CGGTAATCTTCAAACTGGAACTCAAAGGGGATGGTGATCTCAGCCCCTATGGGTAAGGGAGCTGAAGAAAAGATGCCCAAGCAGACCCTTCTATTGAGGAGAAAGTGCTTGACCTAAAAAAAAAATAATAATAAAACTACAATTAATTCTTGGGCCCTTGACTACTTAGGTCTACTTTAAGTATTTTATGTCACTGTTGGATGACTTAAAACAGTGGACCTCAATATAATGAACCCCTATTTTCTAAAGTCTTCGATGAAACAAGGGGTATTTTTTGCCCCAGTAATAGTAAAATGTATGGAAAAGTACCTCACAATAACAATACCTTGTTATAGCAAACATACATGTGTTTTGCCAGTCCCTTGGCCCTTTGTTGTACTGTACTCTACACTTATAAACTGCCCTCAATAAAATCATGATGCTTTGTGTTTTCTCTTCCTTTTAATTTAAATCCTGTTTTGAATTCTTGCTAAATATTTCTCAATCCTCTCTCCCCCCAAAAAAACAGTGTCTCTCACTCTCTCACCTTACCACGCAGGTCATGTTCATAATAATGTGCTTATGCAAGATTATCCCCACAAGGGAGGGGTAGAGCTAAAACTCTCGCACAATACAGTCCACTCACTTTACCAGCTATCTGTATGCAGTTAGAATGGAAATTAATGGTCTTCTGTACACCCTTGTTCTGATTACTAACCTCCGAATTTGGTGAACAGGATCTTCTAACAAATCTTGCATCATTGCCATGAGTTCTAGCATCAACACACAGTTGTAAATGGTCCAGTTTAGAGTAATAGAATACATATGGGCTACATCTGTAAGGACAACAACAACAAACAAAATATTAGTACAAGCTAACAATGGTCAAGGAGCGTTATCAAACTTAACTTGATCTATTCCAGGTAAATGAAGCCAAGTATTATGTTGCTGTTCCAGTTACACAATGCCACACTTTTGTTTTCCATTATTTGGTCATAATATTTAACAAAATAATGCTGTTAGCAACTGCACAATGATGTAAGTTTACCAGACTTTATCAAATTTACTCGACAAAAACCTACCCAGTGGGGATGGGCAGGAACAAGACTCATATTAGGGAGCTTAAGCAAAGACCTTTTTGAGTGACGCACATCAACCGGAAGTGAGGCCTTCTCCCTTTTTATATGCCTTGATGCTAACAAACCACTGCCCTGTGATGCAAAAAGTCCATTTCCGGTTGACGTCCGTCGCTCAAAAACGCTGTTGCTTAAGCTCCCTATTAACTTCCATGCAAGATGCCCTCCCCTCCCTAGCCTTTTCCACATACAACAAGAGACAGTCACTTGGGATTGTCAATGCCAGTGATAGAAACTTTTACATCTCAATGAGTCATTTCAATGAAATGATGGAAGAAAATACCTAAAGGTTTTTTTTGTCTTCACCAACAAAAAGACTAGAGTGTCTAGCCACACCCTGAGGGTTGGTCTGGCAGGAAATTTTACCTGAGTTTATTGCTCCGAAGTCTGATACTCAACCAAATGAGCTAACAGCCAGTCCATCTGGCTGAAACACACACTGCAAGGTTTCCCAAGGCTGTCCTTTACACGTAGCGGCAACCCATAGCCCACAGACACCTAACATTGCTACAGGGCAGCTGGAAAACCTTAGTTTTTTTCATAGAAATCATATGCTGGGCACCCTGGATTTCGCAAGTTCTGAGCACTGGGCTCCCCTAAATTCTTTTTTTAGAGCACAGCCTCGTCTTGACCCATTGCCTTATTTATCTTTTCAACTCTTCTCACAACACGTTTAAGCAAAAACAAACAAACAAACATACAAAGAAACAAAATACAATAATACCTTTTGAAGAAAGGGTTTTCAGCTTCAAATTTAGAAAGATGCATAAGTTTTCCCTGAAATAAAAGAACAACATAAAATTACTAATAGTCTTAGAAGTAAGGCTGTCTGTGGGATAAAATGCAGTGTAAACAGAAGTTATAGCTAATCTACTTGGTTGAGCGCCTTGCAAATTTTACCATTTACCATAACAAGCCTACAGGGAGGATTCACAAGAACAATAAAAACACTGTCAGACTAACCTTGCACTGGATAATAAACCTGTTCTTATCCATGTCTTCTGTAGCTACAATACCCTAAATAAAAACAACAATAATCAGGCAGAGATTTAAAGGAGCTGCGCCAAGAAATCTATCAAAATTCGAACAGTTGGAACTGCAATCAAACTGAGTGGAACATAAAAATAACCTCTCAAAACATAAAACGAAGGTTTAAATAACACGACAAATACAAAAGTAGGTATGGATGGACAAATTTGAAGACAATTAAAATGGATTGCAATTGTGCATTTTGAAAACTTGCCAGCCTGGCAGCTTTTCCAAGTTCATTTTTGTTGTATGTAACGTTCGATATAATACTTGGGAGACATTTTTGTTTGACATAAAGCTGTGATTTTGTCATTCACAAGTAATATCTCAAGTTCCTCAGAGAATAACGACGTGTAACTGGCATCGTTAACAAAATGAACTAGACAGCCATGACTTAGCCCCTCTAACTAGGAGATCCAACACAGAACAACCTTTTTTGCCACTTGATATTTGAAACTCTCTTTCTGTAACAGATAAATCACATTAACAGCATAACCTGAAAATTTACAGCATCTTCATCTCCACTGTATGAGTAAAGCCAATATTACTTACCTTCTTGTTCCTTTGCACCTCTACTACTTTACAGAGCTGATCATCACCAGCAACTGCTGGCAGGTATCCATTTTCCTGCGAAAAAAGTGTTCTGTTTAGTTCAGAGGACCTTGTGAATGTCAATGTTAAGTTCCAAGAGAGACCAGTCTCAATTTTCTCTTAACAATTACAATGCCTCATTGAGAGAAAAGGTTATAAGAATAAATAAAATGATCAGCAAAGGGAACATGAGTAGGTTGAGTATGATCTTCCGGGTGAACGTAGTCCTAAATAGGGGACTGTTGTCATTGACAGTGACTGACATTTCGACAGCCTGTGCGGTAGTCATCTTCATACTCAAAGTCAGTTGTATCATGTCAGTTGATGGTATTTAACTCTGGTCATTGACTTGTGAGTAAACTAACTACTAGAGAACAAGGTCAGTCACTGTCAACACAGTCCTATTCAGGACATGACTCCTGGGTTCAAACCTTTCACAAAGGGAACATGCTTTGATCTTTTATCAAATTCTCTGGACCACTTAAGTTAATGTATGGAGCTCAGTCTCGAGAATTATGACGTGGATACTGGGGCTTGAAGGGTTAACCTGGCACAGTCTGTTATTCAGCCATACCTGCCCTGAGTTGAGTGGGAGCTCCTCAAGTTCCTTGCCGTAAATATTTTCCTTTACTTCTTCATAATCGTCAAAAGAACTGTTACTGTTCTCCCATGCTTCGTTTGTGTCCTCATCAACTGGAGTAGAGAAAAAAACTGGTTATTTAAGATTATTAAGTCAGAAATATCTACAAAGAGCCAACAGCTTAATCCCCTATCTCAATCAAAACTACAACTGTTGGATGAACAAGACCAAACGTGCAGTCAGCTACCCATAACTCTCTTTTTCCTTCACCCCTTGAGAATTCGTTGCATGTTCACATTATTATCATGTGGCTTGCTTTGCTCCGCACCTAAAATGGAGAGTTTGCTCGCAGGCTCAAGACAAACATCTCAGGACTGATACGAAGCGCTCACCTTAAAGATGTACGTGTACCTGCCTAAAAATCAGTCAAGTAATGGCTGAATAACAGGGACTAACTCTAGTTGTCCATTATTACGGAACAGTCTATCTTCTAGGGGTCTTCATCAACAGAAAGTTGCCAATGGGTCTTGCAAACTATTTTGCAATAAAATTCCCTCTTTAGTACCATCAAAAATGTATCAACAATAAAGTGGAGACTATGTGTACATGAAACAGTGAGGTAAGACACAACTGCAAGTTGACATGCACTTTGAAAACATCAGCTGCAAAAAATAGGAACCTTCGATTTTCTAGTCCAACAAGAGAAACCCGTAAAGGGTGTAAGTCTCTGGTACCAAAGGGCCAGCTTCCAAACCAGTGGCCAAACCACTTTACAGTAATAAGAGAAACTTGCAAAGAAAAGTGTAACTTACCAGGGACAAATCCTTGGGGAGGTTTTTGTTTCTGTCTCTGTATAAAAGAAAGAGGAAAAAAGGAAAGTTTAATCAGAAAAGCCTTACCATGAAGTTCTTTACCAATATATCATTATTCTATTAGACAGGAAAGGGCATAAGGCACCTACCCGTCTTCTTTTGGGCTTCTTCTCTTTGTCAGTGCCTTGACCCTGTTAAGTATTATCAACAGATCAGTCTTTGTACAATAAAACTTTTTGATGTTATGCATGTTGTAATAATATTCAAGTATCCTATGATTGGGAAATCTTAATTAAAATTCACAGTGAGAGCATGCATGTAATAATAATAATACTTTAATTATCCTCTCCCCTTATGGAGCTTTTCAAGGATAATGAAACAAATAACGAAACAAAATGGAACATGACACAGTTAAAAATCCCAACTGGTAGGAGGCGAACCAGTTGGCTATTTTACAAGTGTGACTGCAGATTTGAACTCTGGACTACTGAGAACAAAATCCAGCTAGCGTTCAGGGCATCAGACTCACAAGTCCAGTGCTCTAACCACTCAGCCAAACTGCCTCCTGATATTTTAAGCAAGACAGAAAAGAACAAACCTACCTGTACAGGAGGAATGTTTTGGTCTTTAACCTTAATCTTGTTTGGCCCTCGCTTTCGTTTCTGGCTAACTTTGGCTGTAAGGGTGATTCTTGTCGGTGTATTGGAGATGGCAGTGTAAGAAGGAGTTTCTCTGTCTTCTTCACTATCTTCATCCTCGTCGTCATCATCTGGACAAAGAATATGCACAATTGGAAAAATCACGTACTCTTTTTTAAACAGGAGGCAAACTGTCAAGGACTTACCACTTTGTTCCTCTCTTTTACGCTGCTGGATTGCGCGAGCTCGCTCTCTGTCCAGTGTTCTATAATGGAAAACAAAATACAGTGAGTCAGTTCTTCACTGATTCAGAGCACTATCTTAATTTCTTCCCTCGCCTCTGTTATTCGGTTGTTACACATCATTGCTGCAAAGATCCGTACATAAAATTGCTTTTCTGAAGAATTACTTCTGCTATTGTTCGTTTCTTTACCATTTACATTTACTACCCTTGTTATTAAGCTGTTAAATTTGTTTTCATTCTGATGATTACAGACAACAGTAATAGCTACCTTGCCCTACCATGAATAGTTATGTATTCTATCTACTTGTAGAGAAAACCTGACTACACTGCCAAAAAGAGAGCCTAAAAATAGAACAAAGACATAAGTTCCCCAAAGTCACAAGATGTTTGTACAATGGGCAGCACAAACTTGGCCCCAACAACACACACGCCCGTAAAAATTTCGCGAGCTATTTCTTTGCTTGCTTTGACAAAACTGTGAAAGGGTCCATTAACCAGTCATCTATCTAGCACACTTGAGTTTATAGGTTGCATTAGGGAAAGTTACAGATGCCTTCCTCAAGAAAGCATGCAAGCGTACCTTGGCTGGCACTGGTCACAAAGATAGTTTTCTGGCACTGCGTCAGAACTGATGCCCATGCATTCAATGTGTTGCCACACACTACAAAGCATTAAAAAGACAACCATTACGTTACATCCTCTTTCAAAGTCACGGGTAAAAACCAATGTTTACAATGCAAGAAGGTTTTTTTTTAGCTTATGACCATGAAAGAAACAGCCTAAAAATCGCAAGAGCAATAAAGATTGTCCTAAGTAGTACAATGTAAAACGGCAAGTTGTAATGTAGGGGTCTACAGCAATTGTGTTCTTAATAAATACACAAACGCCAAGAAAAGCTGGGTGAAGCAATAATAAGGTTGGCTTCTAATCTTAATGTCAAAGTTTAGTTTTCAAACAGCTGTTTGCAAAAGCTGGTTAAGCTCTATAATAGCTGGAAAACACACTGCAGCCACATGTCTCTATTGGAAAACTATAACAGAAGAAACCAACCTGCACTTGTCACAACAAATCATGTAGCCATCATCATGATCAAAGTCACTGCAAAGAAAGAAACAATGCGACTCAGAATGCTACATCGGGCAAATTTAACTGAAGATTAACATCATAATGTAGAACTGTGTAAAACCATGATCTCTACTCTGACACATCAAATCCAAGCACTAACTTTTTCACAACCCTTAATAAAATGACTTTAAGACCTGATCTCATGAATGGTAGAAACCTTTTCTCTTATAACCCACAATTTATTTTAATTATTTTGTGGGACCAACAACAATATCGATCTGAAAAGGGTATGAAAAGATCATTATTCAATTCCTCAGGCCTACCATATACATCGCGTAACACCGTCATCCTCCTCATCTTCATTTCCAGTATCACCATCCTCGGGCCCAGGGCTGTTGGAGTCAGGGGGCGTCATGGGTGGTGGCTGCCCATAGTTATGATCCTTCAATAAAAAAAAATGATAAGAGAAAAATAATACATGTACTGGTAAGATATGAAGCGAAAAGATAACAGCAATATTGACCGAAAGTAAGGACCATCAAGTAAACCACAACAATCTGCAAGTACTGGACAAAAATATGCTCAGTGGCTCTTAACTGAACAGTCACACCATAAGATTTCATTTCAACCACAGACTGAAAAGGTAGAACCACCTGGCAAAGCATAATAAAGAGTACCACAGGAAAGTACTGCTCAGTAGCTTTTATTTAAATGGTCACACAATAGGATTTCATCCACAAACTCAAAAGTTAGAACCACCTTGTACAGCATAATAAACAGTACCATAGGAAAGTACTGCTCAGTAGCTTTTATTTAAATGGTCACACAATAGGATTTCATCCACAAACTCAAAAGTTAGAACCACCTTGTACAGCATAATAAACAGTACCATAGGAAAGTACTGCTCAGTAGCTTTCACTTAAATGTTCACACTTAAGGATGATTTTATCTGCAGACTCAAAGTTATAACCATCTTACAAAGCATAATAAACAGTATCACAGGAAAGTACTGCTCAGTAGCTTTCACTTGAATGGTCACACTTTAAGATTTCATCCACTGCACAGAGGTCAGAGTCATATTTTACAACATCATAACAAACTTGTTTTTAACACTCACTAAGGTTTCATTGTATCAATCTGGGGGTTTCCAATCTTCAAGGATACTTTATAGTTAAAAAATTATGTTCATTTTCACGCAAGATCAAAAACGACTGAGTGGAATTAAAAAACTGCAGGCACATTAATTTTTACTGCTTCTATGAATGAATTAAATCCCTACATGAAGAATTCAATTCCAACTACGTTTTGAAAAATAGCTCTTACAAGTTGTATGCTCTCCAGATGAGGATTTTACCACTAAGTATAACCACGCCAAATAATACATCCTCTTTTGTCCATTTTGCTACACAAACGGACTGACACAAAGCAAAATATTTTTTTCTACAGCTGGTCTCTTTACACTTAGATAGCAGAGCAATAAAAGGGGTGTTTTAATAACAGCTTCGTAATCAAACCAGCAAGCGAGTATTAATAAGGTTTTTAAGTGAGGCAATATTGCTCATGGGAAACAGGATGTACACATCAAGATAAATTTTTCTCCCCAAACTCCATCTTAAATAGTGGACTGCATACTGGCCTAGTGTCCATAATCCGATATTTCATATTTTGCATTATTCTACATTAGCAAGATGACATATCTATCTCTCTCTTCTGTCAGTTTAGTAATGTTAGAACAAGATCTACCATGCTGCACAAGTTAATAAATAAAAGAGCAAGTGTAAAAGGAAATTTGAAGACTGAACAATAATTATTATGAGAGTTGTCAGATCAGGACATGACAAATACAAACAACAATTAAAATATGCTTCCCGACAATATTGTGTTTTCAAGAGTATTCTGCTATTTTTTTATCTCCACCACATTAAAAATGCTTTTTAAAAAATTAGCCTTAAGCCATGGAAAGTTTACCTTGAAAGAAAGGATTTTACCACAAAATGTTTGTTGCTATAAATAATAACAGTTATGCAGGCTGCACAACAGACCTCAGAGAAAGCCATAAAATACTGCTTTATTTGAGAGAGAAAACTCAACAGCCTTGATGCCCAAGTGTTCTGTTTAACATTAATCAAGCTTACCATGGGTATATGCCGGATGGATGCAATACTGGGCATTTTGGGTGCAGTGCTAGACTCCGCAGGCTGTGGACTGTTGATAAGAAAGAAACTAGATCAGCACAAAATGGCCTTCTGTTGAACAGTCTTTGTATTTCTAACTCACTACCCTAGACATAAATGTACACCTTAATAATTGCCATGGAACAAAATATCACAAAGAAAATTCCATGTTCTACTTGTTAATTCCTGAGAAATAAGCATTACTATGCAAAAGCTCTGGGAAAGCGATTTCATTTGAATGATAACATAGAGTGAGAAAATACATGTAATAATAATATTATCACCATAACATGGTCTAGGAGAAAAGGGGTTTACTACATACAAGTAGTAATACCTTCTTTGTACAGACACCACAGGGACAGATCCAGGTACCTGGGCTTTAAGCTTAACTTTCAAAATTGCATGTTACATTGTAAATTGAATTGTTCATGAATCTTATAATGCAACACCGACGATCCTTTACAAGTCTTTAACAGACACAGGAGTTCATGAAAAAGGGGCCTAAATGACTTGGGATTTGATGTCAAATTCTGGCTTGTTTATCAGACACAAGGCATCTTGGAAGAACCCAAAAGTTTATCATTAAGTTTACACTTCAAGGGTAATTTTTCTTTAGTTGTATTTACCGGTACTGTAATATTAAGAAAGTCCTTCATTTGGTTTTGAAGATACATGGTATCTCACATTAGAGACCTCAACATACACTGTTTCCATGTACAGGTATGGGTATTACCCATACGCGTCTTGCCTCTTACTCCAAAAAACGGGTAGACTACCATTATCACGTCTGGGAAATCATGGTCAAATTTTGTATAACCATGTGGCACACATGCAGGTCGTCTACACCTAATACCCGGAGAGAGAAATGGTGTATCTTAAGGTCACTAATGCAAGATACCATGTATCTTCAAAACCAAAAGAACGACCCAGAGAACAGAGGGAGAGGTATCTACTAAATAATGAAGGTGTTTGCAAGGAGAGATAAGATTTAACTTATCAGATAAAACAAAAAAATATTACAGGAAGCAAACTTTCACCCCCAAACTCAAAGTACTGACTTTTGCCCACAGATTCATATTTACAAAAGCAATGCTCTACCCCAATGAAGTCAGGAATAATTAGATAAATGCACGCACAACAACAGCAACTTTATTTCAGTATTCCCACGTGAGTACATAATTACCTACATTATTTATGTCATAAATCTTAAATCAAAATAGAGGCTATAATTCATTTACAAACTAAAATGCTAGTCTCGCCTTTCTTAGCAAATCAGTTGACATGCAGTGCAGTAATAATATTGGCATGTTACAGAGATGAAAAGAGAAACAGAGGCAGTTGTGAAACACACCCTAATCAGCTGGTGATTGAGATTTGAAAGGAGAAATGCTAAAGGTCTGTTAGTTTTGGCACATTCACTCAGTGATGAGGAAGGAATGTTTTTTTTTTTCAGTAAATGAAATTTACAGAGTCAGGCAAATGCTTTGCTACACCCCCGCCATATTATCATAATATTACCTTTTACATAAATTAACAGTAGTTTATTTTAAGGTAAATAAACAATTTCCCCTGATTCACCTTGAACTCAGTAACCATGAAAAGCTCAAAACTTTGCTGCTTGAGTTAAACCTAACAGAAGACAAGTACACTTTACCGAGCCACACAACACTAAAGCAGTTCTTCAACTGTGGTGCATGCCCGTAAAACTCAACATGGTAATATACAGTTTATCTCTAAAACGGTGATAACGCAGTCACTCTTGCAGGTGATTACAACAAGAAAACATGATCTTGAAGTCTTGGCTTGATGGACATAAAGAGAATTCTAATGTATATTATGTATTAAAGCTCCATGCATTACACAAGCAATAACAGTTGTGGGTAAATCCGACTAAGAATAGGAACAGCATGGATGTCGCTATAGAGAGCTGTACACGACTTAGTAAGGAGATGAAACCATATTTCAATAGATTTAGTGAGTACGTGAAAGAACTCTATTGTATGTTGTAAGCTGATCACCAGCCCAAAGTACTGTAAAGTTACAAATACATGCTGCAAATGAAATTTGCCTGCACTGAACATCAAAATATTCCTCATTCACAAGATACATAATGAGACCACAGATTGGCATCTTTATGTAAAATGTACTCTGTATATTTGTATATTTTCATCCTTTAACAAACACTGATTAGAAATACAAAGAAAACAGCTATATAGCATGCAGAAAACAGAAGAGTAACACTGTCTGAAGACTTAACTTTTCTTGATTTGTAATAAGCTACATGTGAATGCCATGACTATCTTATTCTTTTCAACATGATGCCTCTCAGGCTTACAAAAACCTTCTGAAGGTAAAACAGGCCATCTGCCATGCATGTCATAGATAATAAAGCCTGTCAAAAACATATACATAGCTTTTCTATACATGGACTTTGCATGTGGTGGCCTTCTTAGCATGAATCCCCTCTGTAAAAAATTTTCCTGTTGGATGTGAAGGTCAAACGTCAACCCTAATTTTAAACTCACACAAAACCATTTAGATGACAAGTAGAGGCAAAGGGCAAATAAAATCACATTACTTTACATTCCTATGTCTCAATAAGCACATATCACCATACAGTAATCATAACATTATTAATTATGAAACAAAATCTTTGAGACAAAGGAATGTGACAGGCCATAAGAACATTATAACCCTACAAATAGACACAACAACAAACACGTAACAGGAAATCGTTCATGAATGTTCTCCATCAAATTTTTACAATCCAGATTTTTTTTCTACCAACCTACTAATGTAAAGTGGAGTTAGATTCCTATTTATTGCTACTACGTGCGTTTACGAAAGTACTTGAGTGGTTTAAAACTAAGGATGTCAACAGTCACAGTGAAATAAAGTAGTGGATAAACTCTTAGATATATTTTATAAGTTGAATTTGACAATCTGAGTGTCCAATTCTTCATCATGAAGTCAAACTAAAATCATGGTTTTGTCATTTGCCAGGTGTTAAATCATCTCATTAAACATCATCATCCAACTCAGTGAAAAAAATTAATACAAAGCAAGGGTGTGATCCCTCGTAAATGGATTTCTGGATTACTTTTCAAAAAGCCATTTTCCATGAACTGCTTTCTTGAAGAATTACTTAATGTTACTTAGTCTGAGATGTCTAAGAATCACACAATTACCCATTCTTGCAGAAGGAATCTTCCTGTCATTAGTTTTATAACAACAAAAGAAAGTTATGACTTCTGAAATAACAAAAGACTTAAAGAAATCCCTGCTGAGTTAGCAACATAAACTGCTTAAAGTATAGCACTGAAATTATCATGCCAGTCAGAAACAGAAGACAAGTATAGACTTAAAGACTACCGTAGGTTTAACAAAACGAAACCCACTGAGCAACAGACTGAAATAACACTTTCTTGTTGAAGATGAGGTGACATAAATGTTTTCAGGCTACAAGTGGGTGTAATATGGTTTTGTTCATTCAGTCTGAGAACAAAATCCACAAAGATTTCAAGGTGTAAAGCAATGCTTATTAATATAAAATGAGAAGTACAATGTGCTCTGCACCTGTAGCTAAAGGTCCACTCAGTTCCAAGCAACATATAAGCTAGCAGCATTTTTTTTTCTACCAAAAATTTTTCAAACATTTTGCCCTTTCTTAAATATGTGTGGCCCTACTTCAGAAAAATAAATAACATGGTTGCAGCAACTGTGCAATTAAACATAGGATCTGCTATATGTATTGTAGGCTATACTCAATACTCAGTTGGTTTACATTTTACTTTTTAAAATTATACACCTTTTGTTTAGTGTTACCCTGTAAATGTCATATTAAATGCTCAATTTACTGACTCCTCATAGTGGATATTCAAAGTTCACTGCTTGAAAACATCCAGAATCCCGTCCTCTACATGACAGACCAGTTAACTATTCACTGCTCAGACTCCACTCTTGAACTGTCTAAAGGTTTTGCTTTCTTTCAAGAATGGCAACCACAACGAAGCGATTTTATCAACCACATGGTACAAAAAATGAAACACATCTGCCATTTCTGTGATGGCCTTTTTTTCAAATCACATGTTTGAGATCAAACACTACAACAAGAAGGGCCATTGTGGCACAGAGACAACAGCATCATATGAGGTTTGTGACAGGAAAGCAAGCTTGTCCTCAGAGGGATGTCAGAGTTTATTGAGGAGAATACACGTGGTAAAACAAAATTGAACAAGTCAAAATTAAACAACTCTGACTTGTTGTAGGAGTGTGGGAGTGAATGCAAGATTTCAAGGCAAAAACCCTCTTTAAAATATCTTACCAGCTTTTAACACCTTCACTTGATGTAGAAAACTATGAGCTCCTAACTGGATACAAGATTCAGGTGATTTTGGATACCACAAAACACTTCTCACAAAGCTAGTTATACACTGTAACTGCCACTTATTGTTGTAAACAACAGTTCTGTAGTTCAGTGAGTGTGAGTTTGCATGCAAAAGGCATGAAATGTCACTTTCCACCCTAATGTAGACCATATCTTTGGCCTCTTTTTCAAATTTTGTCCTGGCACTTATCGATTCGTATGACAACAAGTCATCATTCACCAGCAAATTAAACTTATTTCTATATGAATGGTTCTGCTGCACCAAGCCTTGGCGCTGATAACCAGAATTGCAGCCACAAGAAAATTAACTATTTGATGGCTTGATTCAGGAACTGATTAGATAAGAAAACAAATTAAAAGGTGAAACATTAAAAAAAGCCTTTCATGACTACTGGTTCTCTTTCCAAATTATCTTACTTTTTCTTGCAAAACAAAGAGTGAACTTGACATAAGTTCAAGAGTCACTTATATAAAGGGCCTCACTCCACCCACCTATTTAATAATGCCAAGCACAAAACTTGGACAGACATTCAAAAGATCGCATCTTTTTTTTAAAAAATTTACTTATTTGGGTCTTAGCAATTTGTGTCTTAGCATTGGCTTAATGTGAGAACAATCAACCCAAAAATTATAGCATACAAATAGACCATTTTACAGTTATGAGCGTACACTACTGTAGTACCCTAGCTAGCCTCTGAGTGAACGTGAGGGTGAGGTTGACCTTGTTTTGATACAAACCTTTTTCCTTTCTTATGAAAATCATGCTAAAAATTACTAGTTAGCATAAGAATAACATGGATTAACATAATAAAGCAGGAGGGGTTGTATCAAAACAAGGTCAACCCAAGCCTCGTTTGCCCCTTGAACTGTACACTGTAAAATGGACTATTGGCCATTGTATCGCGTTGACATATCGAACTGGCCTTAACATAGAAAGAAACTGGACCATGGACATACAGTGTACTTACTCTGATCCAGCAGTCATGGGCTTGGAGATAGTTAAGGGACTGGGTACCGTTTCTATCAGAAGGTTGACACTCATTACTTTTTAACAGCATGTTTTGTCAGGGAATGGAAGCTTAACCACCATTAAATGTGAAGCCATGATTCCCAACTGTGCTTGGCAAACCAACCAACCAAACCTTGAAAATGCAAAAGCAAAGCAAGCACAAATCAAAATTTATTTTCTGCTTTACAGTTTCCCCATGTAAAAGGTCTTTTCATTTTGAAACTCTTTAGTTTCCGCAAGTCAAGACGTCAAATAGACTGGCCACCCCCTACCGAGGATAAGACAACGCTTGAAAAACACTCCCTGCCTTGGATCAGGAAGACAAGGTTTGATTCAGAGGCTCAAAAATGGGAGGAGGGGGGATGGGGGGGCGGGGCGAGAGTGGTACAGCTACACTGTAAGCAACCTCTTAGCGTCAAGGCACACAAACAAACTCAACCTTTCTAGAGTCTATTTACGATGTTTAATACTTAAAGTGCTGCTTCGAACTCAATATTAAAGAAAACCCATTGAACCAGGGCTATTAGAGACCTTAAAATCCAACAAAAGTGACCACAATGAGAACATCAAACAAAGAAGCAATATGTTTAAAAACAGCGACTTTATGTTTGAAAAATATTTATTTTGTACATCTTGTTGTCCTCACTGCAAGACAACCTAAAAATGCCTTATTCCACATTTTATGGAGTATGTTTACAAACAAAGGACAAAAAAATAAATTAATCTCTCCCTAAAGTTGGACATGATTCTTAGGAATCCAGCTCCGGGAGAGATCACCTACATTTGACAAAGTGAGTTGGAATAATCATAATGGAGATTCAGATAGAAAAAAGAGACAGGAAGTCAGTTATTTCAGGCTGGGGATCAGGGATTTTGTCTACACTGTAGCCATCAGAACTAGAACAATGAAAGGGTGACAACACAACAAATGCCAAATACCCAAGTACTTTTTCCATTTTGTTGCCTACAAGTACCTTAGACTTGGGTGAATGCTCTAGAAAACAACTGCTCTAAAGAGCACTTCTGCAGTCTTTGTGACAGTACTTTTCAAACAGAGGTATGACTTTTGATATTTCAATGATAAAGTACAAGTACATTGGAAGTATTGCAATAAAAGCTTGTGAGCAGGAATTTCTTGGGAGCACATTGACCACCCTGTAAAAAGGTGAATAAAACTTTCATGTATGTGGGATGAAGCTCCAATTCAGAGCAAGTTAATTAAAACTACTGAGCAGCAATTTGCAGTGGCACTTTTTGTCAAGCTGCAACAAAGTGCTTTTAGTTTAAGAGTCTCTGAATAAAGTTAATAAAAAAAGTGTGACGATTCAAAATGAATTGTTGGGAAGTGGAAGTGCCTTATCATTTCCTACGACAATGTATGTCACACTGCACAAGTGGTTCTTGGTTTTTTCTTCTGAGATTCTACAGTAAGGTTATTCATATACATTTCTATTATAATGTGCTATTTATATGGAAAACTTCTTATTGGAAAATTTATAAAATTAATGCAAGATTTAATTTTCAGAACTCCTGGCAGGAAAAATGATGCTGCAAAACATCTGCCATGGAATACTGTACTTTATAGATGATGTACCCAAGAATAAGGATTTGTGTTCTAACTATGGGGCTTTATGATGAAGAGAAACCAAGATCTTTCATTCAGTTTACTTGTCCAATGATTTATTTCCACCAGTAATATAATGTGCTCTTTGTCAACTTTTGGACAATACCTACATGGCGTAGTTCAGGCAAATTTAAAATATACCTTATCAAACTGAAAGAAACCACTATGGTAGTATAAAAACACAACCAAGTGGTTATCAAGAGATAGGATCGCTGATCTCAGTGCAATACAGAACTTGAGAAATGAGAAACTGAATAGGCCGAACACTAGATTACCACTGATAAACCCTTGTAAAAATAACATATCTTTATATTGTTTTCAACTTGCACCAAAAGCAATACAACTAAAAGCCATGAACAGCTATCATTCAAGGTTGAAAAAGAGTCAAATCTGGGAATAGATTGTAATTTCATACAAAATGAAACAGTTTCAAAGGAAGAAAATTGAATATTTTCTGCAATAAATACAAAATGAGGCAACTAGACTACCTTTGTGATAATGAGGTGAATATAAATTCATGGAATTGCAGGAGACAATTATAAATAATAATGAATGGAGGCATGTGCACTATTGTAGCAGATATGTACAGATATAATAAGTTAATACACACGCAGCCTGCAGAAGATCAAAAACAGGAAATTTAAAAATAGGTGTTCTTTACACAGAGTAGGTTTACACTGGCCACCAAAATACAAATACACTGAAAGTTTCTAAAGTCCATGATGCAAGGACTGTCAACAAAATAAGAAAACATTCTTGCTATTTAAACAACACATGTCCAATAAACAAAGTTGTGTTATAATAATAATTGAAAGAGCTACCCCAGTACCCCACCATATCAGGTTTAACCATGCTTCAAGTGCTAGGAACTTCTACCCTAAAATTGCCACGTTAAAAGTGAAACCTGTTCTTGAATAACCATGTTGACTGGCTACGTAAGATCATGTACTGTATCGTACAATGTTATCCAAGGGGCTTGTCATTGTTATGAATCCTGATGAATCTTCATAATCACCAACAAAACATAGTGAAAACTTGGGGCTTTAAATGGAACAAATGATGTGGTAAAATAAAAGCGAACACAACTGATATTAAGCCACTTCTTCCAATGTATATTTTGCAGTAATGGAAACAGGGTTTTGAGAGAAGAAAAATCAGAACTTGCCATATAAAACCAAAAAACAAAAACAAAAGAATAGGTTGGAGATGAAAGAGCTTTTGAAAATGACTGTAGAAAACTAATCAAGCCAAGCAACTGGAAATGTTCAACCAGAGCTCACATCAAATAATAGATTTTGACAACTGTACAAAGATCTACAAAAGGCAATTGAAAATTCTGGATTTCTAAATTCTGCCCCAGCGATTTGACACCGGAAAAGAACTTTCCTGGGGCATTTCGAGTCCAAAAAGAACGAGAGAAGAGAGCCAACCTGTCTTTCGATTTCTTAACAAGCTGCAGCGAGACAAAGCGAAAAACACGTCATGAAAAATACATGCAAATAGCGACAGAAATCCAAGCGGAACGGAATATTTACGACCGATCGACGTGTTCCCATTCGCGTTACCTCGTACTCGTACATAGGTGAAGCTAAATTTGCAACGAAACGGTTTAAATATGAGAAAATCAGTCCCTAAAACACATATTAATAGGTGTGATGTGGAAATAAGGCTGATATAGCGACGGACATGCATAAATGATAGCACGCATAGGAAAGCAGAGAGCGAAGGCAGATGGCAGCTCGCTCGCTCAAACAATCACGTTTTCATCAGACGGGTCGTTTCGCCCAAACCACAATTTCAGACAACTGGGATTATTGCGCTGAAACTTGGGCGTGAAACTTAATTACAGTGAAAAGAAAGAATCGAAATTTTGGTACACACACCGATCGAAAGAAGGGTTCAATTCGTGCAAACGATAAATATTTGAACACTGGAGAAGGTTTAAAGCCAAGGACACACCTTACTCGTATCGTAAGAGCAAAAATACGCTGAATATCGATACCTAAACGAAGAAAAGTAAAACATTTTCAAAACACATATCATTTTTCTTTCTTTTATACTACTTGAAAGTGTCTTCCCGATCAAAAACGACATTCGCTATCGTAGCGACTTCATACGACATTTACACTAACTCCACCATAAGTTCAAAATATAAGTGTTTCTGTAGAGGATAAAAGAACACATCTAAAACCATATTTTCATGAGATTTGTCGATTCATTCTCCACATAAACTCAACGGGAAGAAGCAGCGCACATCTCGATTTTAGCCTAGTCGCATAAAAAAACACAATCTGAAACAAGATGGCGGACTCAAGCACATGTTTATGTGGTTTTTCATGTTTATTGTGAACATTTCGCGCAATTTAACTCCCCACCAAACACGAGAGAAATGAAGGTTGAAAAATAAAAAGAAGTTAAGAATCATATCGAAGTAAGAGAAATTTTCTGGAAAAGGAATTATAATGGAGCCGATAGGTAGATTTTAGAAACCGCCATGATTCGTCCGTTGTACCGCGATTTGAACACGTATAACCATAATAAAAAGAAACCACTTGCTTTTGACGATTTTAAATTGAAAATTGTGGCTTGATTTGGCTGTAATTTTACAGAAACCACTACACCTTGAAGAGAAAGGTCAAATTACGAATAATTTGATAGACAAACTCGCAGTCGACCGATATAATTCCTAGTCGCAATAGGGCATCATAATGGGGCCAAAAGTAGGAAAACTCGTTTAAGACCACTTGACAATACAACACAGAGGAATAAGCTAACTAGATGTTCACCACCAATGAAGAAACTTCGTTTCAAAGCCAGTGTAGGCGTTGATTTGAACCATGGCATTTGCCCATGGTTCTCCAAGCCAACACGTACAGCCATATAAGATGGATCATATTCATTGAAGGTATCTCCTTTCACTTTTACATGAAACAGCACGAAACATGCCGGTAGAGAGTTTCTCATCTAGCTAAACTGAAGCATAATGCTTGAATAGCAGCGACGAGGAAGATACTTCTAATGTCAGCCAAAGTAGCCCTTGATGTAGGTAAGCTTATAACTTGAAAGTTACATACAAACATTGTTTTATAGCATAGAAATAGGTGGCGGTTTTCGACTCAAAAATAGGCGTACGGTTAAGTTCATTCATCTATTTTATCTCAGGGACATGGTAATGTACCTGGGAGCCGAAAACATGATGCACTGTACTTACCTAACAACGTCGGTCGAGGCTTGGTCGAGCAAGACAACAGTCATCTAACTCGTGCACTCTACAATTAGCTACAACAAGTCCAAATTCCCACCACAAAATTATCACTGTAGCTCAAAGCAACAAACTCACGACTCCTCAGACTCGTAAAAAGGCGTTTGCTCTTTCAGAAAACCCAGATATAACACCGCTCGATGCAGTATTTTCACAAAAAATACGTCTCAGTCAACGCCATTTGCAGTTACTCTTGCTGCTTACGAAAAGGTAGACGAATCGGCAAGCTACTGCGCATGCTAGTTCACCTGTTGTCACGTGACGCTTTTAATGACGTAACACAGGAAATAACTCATTGTGGCACGAGGGTAAAAAGGTGGTTCGATTATGTTTCACAGCTCAAAACACCAGGCAAGGCTACAGGAAGTATTATTTCAAACAAATATCATATTGAAGGTCCTTTCAAACGATAATTCCTTTATTGCATAAATCCAAAAACGTATCAACCCAGTCAACTCGCCAAACCTGGTCCTCTTGGAAACTTCATTGATGTGGAAAAAAATTATTACGGCAGAACAACAACTTGCTCCTTCTAATGGCAATTTTTAATCGAAAATGAATGAAAGAAGTGGATTTACAACGAACAATGGATTCCATCTTTCACGTATGCAAATTCGGCACTGGGCAAACAATGTTTAGCAAAAATCAATGGAAATGATTGTTCGGGAGATTATTCTCTTCGCTTCCAAAGTCAATCATTTAGAACAGATCCAACTGATCGGCAAACAAAGGTAGCCACAACCAAAATCTGCTTGGCTCTCACTTGTGAATATGTCGAAGGACATTAAAAATTGACGAAATTCTTTGCTGTTTCGATTTTCTACCACCCTAGTTTTATGAGTGGTTTCGAAATGGTGACCGGATTACGGTCGATTACCGTCGACTTTGTACCTTGCAAATGGGATTCCATGGAACACTAACGACTACCTTTACATGTAATACGAGGATTGTTCATAAATCCAACGTTTAATTTCACAAAGTGTTAGGAAGAGACTGGCGAAAATGCTCGTTCCGATTCATTTGGCTTTACTTCCTCAGAGGCCGTGGGTGTATATTCGCGAGCATATATCGCCGCTGGATATTTCGAAGTGGTTTAATCAATCTTTTGCGTGGTTTTAAAAGGTTGCGCCAGATTTATGCCATTTGTTCATCACCGAGGTTTTAAAATTACTGTTTCTCTGGGGTCGTGTTTTCACTAGGGCATTTGATGAGCTGAACATTTTTAAGCGCTGTTTGTTTATAGAGCAACTTGTTTTCATTGTGTTTCCTGACTTTAACCGGTTAAAAATGTCTTGGTGAAAACGTAACCTAATAAATGAATTCAAAAAGGTCTCCTGAAAATGAAGGATAAAAAGATTGGGTAAGATTATGGGCTAAATTGAGCTATAAGAATCACCCCAAGAATGTCTTGGAGACAGTCGGTTCGCGTAGTATTGAAAATGCCAATTGACGGGTTTCTATCACCGGAATTAGTAATGAATGCTTTTTATATAAATGTGAGTTTTCAGTGACCACCCAAGGAAAAAAAATGGATGACTAGAAAGAATCTATAAAACAGGGAAAATACACTCAAGTCTAGATCACCTTGTACAATACAAGTCTTGAATCGGAGGCCGTCATATGACCTACTCAAGTTTGACCAAATTTGAGAGAAATCGGTGTCCCAAGTACATCATATATCATCGAATGAAACTTCAGAATAAAGAGAAGATATTTTTACAAAAGTAGGATCTTAGATCATTAACACTAGCAAAATGTCAAAATAGTCGTTCAAGGTTCTTCAAAACAAAGGATATTTTTAGAGGATTTAAATGTAATTAGAGAATTTCTCTGTCGATCAAGATTTGAAAATGATATATATATTTGCAATTTCGATACCCTTACATATTGGGTTTTGTGGTTGAAGGTGTAATGTCATATTGTCGTCACGTTTGACAAGATTTTTTCTCTTATCCGCCTCCTCCTATTCAATTCTAACCAAGCCGTTATTTACAATTATTTAAATATTTAATGCGTTCTTCTATTAAAGCGCCATTTTCGACGAAAATAACAAAAACCAGCGGTAATCGTGTCTGATTTACCATTACATATATGGTAAAAAAAATTCAGAGAGCTTTCGAATGTATTTTATCAGTTGCATCGCACGTTAATGTCTTAGTGTAATAGTTATGCAAATTCGTCTGGTTTAAAAGTGATCACAATATACTAAAACCTGTTCGTCACTAAAAATAGCGATGACTAAGTCTTTTGATAAACGAGGAAATATTACAAATGATTTATTTGAATCCTCTTTAAGACAGAATCAACTTTTTCCGGATCTATTTCAATCTACCCCGTTCTCATTCACTTCAGTGTCAAAATCAAAATCTAAAGGGGTGACTATCCCAGAGTTTTGAAATAAATATAAAAGCGCTCGCGCAGTTTCAGAGAGATGGACCTGAAATGGCTGTTTATTTTGGGTACTAGTATTTTGGCAAAACAGAATTATATATTTGTTCATTGTAATTTCAAATCACAACAGGGAGTACGGGTAGTCGCATCAAACTTTTATAGCCTTCACCTTTTTCACCATGTTCGTAGGTGAAGAATTCGCTTTTGCCGAAAAACTACGACATCGAGAACAAGTTCACAGTTCATATGGGTTTCAATCTTCACGCACACAGCTGCAGTTCAGTCTTGTGTCACCTAGCAACAGCCATGAGTGGGTTTGCAAACAAGTTTCGAAATTTTCGCATCGAGCTTCAAACCCAGAACTCGCTGTTTTAGTTTATGAGGGAACGTTCGGTAAAAATGGCTTTGATAATCATATAATCCGTTCAGGTTAGCACCGTTCACAACCGTGTTCGTCTATCCCTTAATTCAAGTCGCCAATTCACAAGGAATTTTCACCATCCACCGACTTCCAGCACCAGTAGCAGTGAAATTAAAAAAAAGGGACGGAACTTAAATGCCAGCTTTCGTTTTTTTATACCTTGGCAACTCATCTAACACCGTAGCATCGAAAATACCGCTCAAGGACCTTAATGATGATTAATCCGTTAGGGAACTATATGCACAGATTATCAGTTACAGGCATAGTCTTGCGCACAGAACAACAAGACGACATTTCATTTTTTAATAATTGATCTTGAAGGGCACGTCCTTGACTCGCCTTTCAGTGAATGTGCGTTTTGAAGAAGCTTGTTACAACGTGCTAGTTCCGTTTATTTCCTGGGGCTGCACTTATAGTTTCCATGTAGCTGGTGTTTAGTCATGCTCAGCTGCACGCAATCCAATATTGACATTTGTTTGAGTGAGTCAGCAATACCATACCGGGTCGTACTCAGGTCCCAACCTCGTTCCTATGTTCTCTCTCGCTCCGTAGGGACGGGTAGGAGGGAACCCTGGGAAATAGGTTGCTCAGGTCCCCGCCATGAAAGACATTTTAGCTTGCAGGTAGGTAGGCCTGTCCCGATTGTGAGCAACTTTTTGCAGGTCTCGCAACCTCGAGCAACTTTTGCCTTTTTGAGCAATTTTTGAGCAAAATTAGGTTTAAAGCACATCAAACCCAAAAAATTCAACGATTTCACAGAAAACTTCAAGTTATGCGAATTTCTTTTGTGCTGATAAACTGAAAGGTAATTAGGAAAAATTTAATACACATTTTGATAAATTATATACAGTCAACTCTTTCTAAGACGGACACCTTTGGGACCGGTACTAAGCGTCCATCTTAGAGAAATGTCCTTCTAATAAAGAGTCAAATAAAAGGAGTAAAGAAAGGCAGGGACCAACTCTAGGTGTCCGTTTTACAGAGGTGTCCGTCTTATAGAGGTGCCCGTTAAGAGAGAGTTGACGGTATATCTAAAAAAACAAGAATACTTATATAACGTCCTAGAATTTGTAATTGTTTTTGTGTGAATAATCAGGCGTAGCCAGGAAGTATAGTGTTGTTCAGGGCTCTCATAATGAGCCTGGGCTACTTGTGGTTTCGCCAACATTTGCGAGCAACTGTTTAAAGGTAATTTTCAAGCCATTCTTCTTTACCATTCTTCTTTTGATCTAAACATTCTCAGTTTCGAGAATATGATTCAAAACCATAAGAAAAGCTCGGACTAGAAGTTGGAATTTTTCACTATTTCTCTTTCACTTACATACCGGTTCATTTTATTAGGCGGAAAGCAGGCCTTAGAAATTAAAAGGTTTGCTAAATTCACGCTCGTGCGTTCTAGTCATTTTTTAACTAAAGACGATACTTTATAACTTTATAGAAGGACATCTGTGGGCAGGGAATACGTCAGCAGAGAATTTAATTGTCGGCGAATTTCTGTAACTGTTCATCGTTCTGCTAGTGATAAGCTAACCGTTGATTCGCTCCGTCGTCTTGCTTGTTTGTGGACTGAGTCTTATTCCCCCAAAGAGAGAGAAAGAGTGTCTGGCAAATTGTTTCCATTCAAAGATTTGTGAATGATAAACTCGTATCTGGCAAACTCTCCAAGTGGTTATATGTACCCAGTTATACGCACCTTATAACTTCATCTGCGCATAACGAGTGTCTTTTGGTCCATAACTTTCAAAATAGCTGCTCCACAGAATGACTCTGATAACACGTAACGCAAAAGAGAATCGAAGTATGACTGTACAATAAGTGTCACAAAATCAACCTATAAGTGGTCCCTTCGGCCTTCGGGGTGGGATTTCCTGTTTTACATCATATTAATTGGGGGCTAGGCTTGGATAAATTCTGCTTGTAAAAAAGCTTATTCTGCCTGCCGGCAGTGCTCATAAAAATCGCTTTTTCTGTTCAAAATTCTGCTCCGACACCCTTATTCTTCTCGGTATTCGAAAACATTTTCGGTCCTTTTACGCCGCTTTTATTTTTGCAATTATAGGAAGGAGCCTGGGACTGACCCCTAAACACTAACTAGACACTGATTATGCGTAGCAAAATTGCAATTCATCTTACTTTTAATGTGAGTGTGTTGTAGCTATTAAACAATCAAATTAATCACAAGATATTTTCCACTTTTTTTTATCTAGTTTTAAATTTTTCTTACAACTGTTATGGATATCATTAGTGCCGCTCAGTGATTTTCCCCTATTCTGCTCAAATCTACTCGAAAATGCCTTATTCTGCTAGCAGAATGCTCTCCTCAAAAATTACTTATTCTGCTCGAAATTCTGCCGGCAGAATTTATCCAAGCCTATTGAGGGCGTAAACAACAGAAACGTCATCATTACCCAACAATTCCATGTGGCCCCTAATCAAGCAAATCGAGATTTTTTTTCTGGCATACTGACGTTGTATTTCACCTGTAAGTACTTTTCTATATATAGGCGCGAGCGGCACGCGTGCAAAACGTCTGCGCATGCGCAAGGTCTCTATTTTCAATAATTAAAATTTGCAAAATCTTCCCCATTTAAACTGAAAAACATTTAGGAATGTTTGATATGTTTAATGGTTTGCAGCCGGTTCTAGCATTAAGCACAACAAAAAATTACTTAAACTAACTTAACTAACTAACTGGTAAAGTCGTCCAGTACAAGGTTTTTCCGTCCTTGTTTTTCCACTTAGCATGCATTGGTCGTTTTCGTTGTTCACATTGACCGAGCTCAGCGACATGATGACTTAAACAGCAACAATGGCTACGGCGAAGTGCTGCCAGAGCGAGCGTGGACTTTCAAACATGATTTTCGCCTTTGGTGCAAGGAGGAAAGTATGTGGTGCAAAAGAGAGAAACTAAAGCAATTAATAAACTTTGTGTTCGTGAAATTCTAAGCTTATCTTTTGTGTGTGGAGCTTACTTTTTTGAATTTCGCGGCCGGAATCTAGTTTGTTTTGGTATCGCGTACAATTTTGATTGGGGGAGGCACTGGCAAATTCGCGCCGGAAGCAGGGAAGGCACGCATGCGCACTGCGTTTTTCACGCTTGTCGGCGCGAGCTACTAGGATCCCTCCTCGGGATTTCGTCCTCTGGGCGAAATCCATGCGGGGGCAACTAGGCCTATGTAACGGAGTTTTCACGGACCGGTTTACATTTAGATAAATAAGAGCACTTTTTTCCCGCAAAAATGGAATCTCCGCTCCATCTACAATAGTCTATAAGCGCATTTGAAGCATAAATTGTCAAAAGGAAAACTAAACGTTATTGAAAGGTCAAAAATATCATTTGTAGATCTGTAGTTGCTGACGGGTTTGTGGGACTTAAAATGATATTCTAAATTAGCGCAAAAAACCGTTCTAAATATAAACTAGCCCATGAGTGCCTGGAAGCTGCTCGCTACAAGTTTTAATATAGTTATTGTATGGTTCCTGTATAGTACAGCTCCGGATCCAGACCTTGAGATAAGGGGGAGAGGGGTGGGGCGGTCATTCAGACCCTTAGAAAAGGGGGAGGGGTCCGGTCTCCAAAAAAAATTTTTTTTCGGCCCTTCGGGCCTCAGTCCGGCCAAAAAATAAGGTGCCCCCCCCCCCGGGGCCGCTCCCCTGGATCCGCCACTGTCGTATAAAAATCAAAGGCTAAACTCGGAACGGAGCACCCGTATGCCGTTATAGCAGTCCTCAGTACCCCATCAACCCGGAGCGCAAGCGTACATTCCCGAGGAGGTGGAAAGTACTCACTTGCACTATAAATGGCCTATACGGGGAGGCTCCGCCTGGAAGGGTAGACTTTTTCAGGTTTCAGGTATATGAAAGGGCAGGGATTTTACTAATTGAAGTACATGAAGAGTAGGAAAATCTATCATTTCGGTCTGTGAAAGGCCCAACATGGCTAAGCTGATGGCATTTACCTAGCTGTAAAAAAGTCGATGAAACGTTAGAGTTTTGTGATTTATCAGGAGGTCATAGGCTCTTGCATTTATTCGTATTTTAAAGTCAGTGCATTTACGGCTGTTAAAAGGGAAGAAAAATTCTAAACTAGGTATGTGAAGGGGGTCCTTTTCTGTCAAAAGTGGTCTATAAAATATAGGGATATCAAGCACATTTAGCAAAGGCAACGTAACGTCAGATGAGAAGACGGAAACGGGCGAAAATTAATAATGGTAATTGAACTTCGTTTCGTGCAATTTGGTCTGAAATTATACGCGCGATTTGAAATCACAAGTATGATTTCAGACCAAATTGCACGAAACGAAGTTCAATTACCACTTTATTACATCCATTTTGAAATCGCAAAATTTAGTCAGTACTAATATTTTATTGATCGAGTAGCCGGTTTGTTAAAAAGCCGAAACAAAAAGGCTTTTACAGCTCATTTGTATTCGAAACAGAAATGATGCGATATAGAACAAAAATGGTGCGATTTAAAACAGAAATAATGCGATTTAGAACACGAATGACGCGATTTGGGATAGATGCGATTCAGAGCAAAAAATGGTGCGATTTAGTAATAAATCACACTGCTGAGAGCCAATCAGATTGCACGGATAGCCAGTGATTTCAAAGTGGATGTAATAAAGGACTGAACGCAAATTCCGATCTTGTGCTCTATATTTCTAAACTCGTTTCTAGAGTCCTCGTTGTCCGCCTTGCATTGACGCTGGGAAAGATATTGATTCAAAACGATTTTAAGATCTGCGCGCGCAAGCCGCGCCGTCGTCACTGACCTCAACTTGTCATTGCTAAATCTGCTAATCTTTTTCCATGGTATACAGACATCTACCCAATTCCAACCGGTGGCAAGAGAACATAAAAGAGTTAAACTATCTGCGACTGAAAACCGTGGGCGAAGATCCTGCTGGTTATAAACGTTGGATCTCTAGAAAAGTGATCTAATCAGCCAAATATTAAGAACCAAAAACGAGAAGTCCTAAGACTACTACAAAACTGATCAGGTTTTTTCATAACAATTTTTCGGCTGGCCATACCAGCCTTCTTCAGCTTTACAGATGGCTGGTATGGCCAGCAGAAATATTGTTATAGAAAACAATACACTTTGTTCTGATCAGCTTTGAGGTATTCTTTGAACTTCTCGTTTTTGGTGCTCCTCTATCCCCTTAGGAAGGCCTGATACTCAGGTTACTGATGGAGGGTTCTCTCGAGCGAAAGATAAAACCAAACTAGCCTGAATGAAATTATCCTGACCCGGTCTTTTTTTAATTATCAGAGATTAAACTTCCGGCTCCTGAACTGGTGTAAAGGTTTCCTGGCATATCTTTCTCATAAACCTGATCAAAGGCTGGGCGAGGGGAAAGCTAGTATGCATCGGCTTCAATTCCTTCTTTCAATAAGACAAATTAAAGTTAGTTTAGTTTTTTTTTTTTCAGAAGGGACAAGCGCTATTACGTTCGTTCTTGCATTTGGCTGTCAAGCTCTTTCCAAAAGGGAAAGGTTTTAACTTTCCCTGATTTCCTTTTTTCTCGCTAATAACCCAAGACAAGAGAGGATAAAGGGGACAGAGAAGGGATCCCCCATACACACCCTATTCCATAGGTAATTCGTCTCGAGTTATTTGCAGAATCGGGATAAAGTTACCTCGCGCGCTGCGTGGATATTTCGTGGAGGTTTCGCATGACTAAACGCCATGCAAAAAAAAAACCGGCGAAAGGCAATGAAAGCGGAAAAAGATCGAGAGCATTTCTGAATATTGAAGCGAAATGACTCATCTGCGAGAAAACTCCGAGGGGCAGGGGGGGGGGGGGGGGGCGAAAACCTCCTTTCGTTCCCCTCCTACACCCAATCCTAGAGCTTGTTCGCAGGCAAGTGAGTCACGAAGGTTCATTCCCGTGGCTTTTTTCGACTTTTATTGTACTAAACAAATATACATTGCATGTATGTTTACACGTTATCGTTCTCAGTTTAATAAAGAAAATGTACAACATATTGTTAAATAGTTTTTCTTCTGTGGTGACTATCCTCAAAAAAGAAAAAACAACATGAACCTCTTTAGAACAAAATAAAATAACGATATCACTATTTTCCCCATGTATTTCTTGACGTTAACAATTACTTTTTAAAATATACACCTAGTTCAAAGTTATTCTGGACAAAAACGTCCTCCTAATCTTTTCTGCGCTTGCATTTTCCGTTACTCACAAGAACATAACTTATAAAAAAAACTAAGTGCCACAAAGTGACAAATGTTACAACAGAATTTCACAGTTAACAATTTATTATCTCAAATTTCTTCTGTGGTACTTCTTTTACCCTGGACAAGTTGAACATGTTTAATTGTGATTTTTAATGTGTGGACGAAATACTGATACGAGATAACTTAGATGAAAGTTACTGGTGAGCAGTATATTCCTGTGATGCTGTTTAATTGTGTTATTGTACAAGATGGTTCTAACTTTTGAGTCTGTGGATGAAATCCTAAAGTGTGACCATTCAAATGAAAGCTACTGAGCAGTTCTTTCCTGTGGTACTGTTTATATGCTGTACAAGATGGTTCTAACTTTTGAGTCTGTGGATGAAATCCTAAAGTGTGACCATTCAAATGAAAGCTACTGAGCAGTACTTTCCTGTGGTTACTGTTTATTTTGCTGTACAAGATGGTTCTAACGTTTGAGTCTGTGGATAAAATCCTATTATGTGACCATTTAAATGAAAGCTACTGAGCAGTAATTTCCTGTGGTACTGTTTCTAAAGCTTTACAAACTGGTTCTCATATCAGGATCACTGAAATACCATGCATTCTTATGAAAGTGAACAAGCAGAATCAGTTCAATATTACGATGTCTCAAGTGGCTTAAATTGTCTTGACTTTATGTTATTAAATTATTTATAGTTTAATTCAAATGAAAGCTAGAACTATATAAAAAGCAGCCCTTTCAAGTGTATGGAGCTAATTTTGAAAACTTATACTTCAACAAGGGCATGGTCTTGACAAGCTTTCAAGCATGAAGACCAGAGAATCAAATGCAACCGATTTGTTTTTTTAGTCTCTTTGAAAGGTCTGTAGAATGGGACTCTAATAATTATTCTTCCCAGCTCAACTTTGAAAACTTGTTGAAGCCTCCAATTCAGGTGATACTGGTTCTTGAACCACTAGCTTGGATGTCTCATCAAATGCCAGGTTTACCTAAGGAACACAAAATTTAAGTATGCATTGCTTAGCTACATGTACAATCGGCAACAAAATTGTTGAGATACGGTTGTCAAATGGGGTACACTTCAGAAAACAAGACATTCTGGGCCAAACATGTACAATACACCTGGCAGATGAATGGGGTCAGGCCCTTTGGTCTGTGTTACTAGAAGAAGATGTTGACAAGGGCCAGAGGGGTAGAAAATGTTGGCAAACAGACTTTATCGGAACTGATGGAGAGGTTTGTCCTGCAGGTAGCCTCAACAGTGCTATAATATACCGGTAATATTATTTGGGGTTGGTTGCTGAAGAAAGGCTAGCTCTTGTACTGAATTGAAGAGGATACAGTCAGCAAAATGTAGAGTTCCTCATTTCTCTTTTCCTCCCATTCTACCATTTTTTGGATGGCAATTTTCATGTGTTATGCTGCTCTCTTCCCCTACAACCCCTCAGGAAAATGAGAAACTATTAGGTGGACCCAGCAAAAACTTATCCAGCCAATCGGCTACAGTGGAGCCCCGTTAATACGGTCACCAATGGGCTAAAAAAAATTGGCCCTGTATTAACAAGGGTTTTTTTACGAGAAAATGTATGGCAGTTTTGGCCAGGCGGCCAAAAAAAAGTGGCTGTAATAACAAGGTGACTGTATTACCGAGGTGGCCATGAGGCGGGGTTTCACTGTATTATTGTAAACTGTTTAAACTAGTTTTAAGATGACCTTACCTCATGTGAATCTTCATATAGATTCTTATCTGATCGATCACTATTAATACAAACAAACTGGGCATTAATGACGCTCTCTACATCGCCAATATTCCTCTCTTCCATGTCATCAGCTTCACTGTTTGGGTAGGAGTACTGATGAAACAGTTCTCTTTCAAGCCGCCGTTTCCTTCTCACTTTCTGTACTTGACGAACCTATAAGTCAAAATACAATGTAAAATCAATTATATCAATAACAGCTAGGGTTCTATGGGAGATGCAGCAAATGGCGGAAATAGCCATAGCGAAATGCATCGGCATCTTTTGTAAGCGTTTAAATAGTCATGGGACCCACTATATTACAGCCAACGCTTATCAATAGGTGGCATTCCGTAATGGAAGGGAATTTGGAGTAACTAAGAGTTTTCAAAGCCAACCTCCAAAACTGAAACCTAAAATTCTATTTGTATAGGTAATAGCATGATTTGTCATGATATTTGGCATAAATACCACGAGTGATACTTCAAAATTGTTAAACATAAAAAAAATTACCTGTTTTTATAAAAGTAAATGACTGGTTAAATTGTACTCACCAGACAATATGAAATTAAAACAACCAACAAACATCCTATTGGTATGATAACATATTCAAGTATTTTTGTGTTAAAATGATGCTTCACAGCATTTGGTGATGGTGAAACAGTAGTATGGTTCTGAACATGTGTGGACAAAGTCAATAAACTTGGTTTAGTTGATGTTATATCGCTCACAGATGAGTTCGACACATTGCTTGATGAAGGAACATCATGATCTAACTTGTTCTCTCCAAACATGACATCCAGGATATGTGTCCTAGATGGCTTCGTTGTTAAGACTGTGGGGACAGCAGTGTTGATAGATGTCAAGTTTGTTCTACTTGAGTTTAGGTTGTTGCTTGTAATATTGAGTAGTCTTGATTCATTATGGTTCACTATAATGGGTGGAATTTGGACATTGTTTCCACTCTTTGAAGATAAGGGTATGCTGAGTCCTGAAAGAAAGTTAGTGATAAAAACAATCACTTTAAACCAAGGTTTGATGGAAGTTTTTCTGTGGTTTTTGCCAAGAACATTGTCATAAAATTAATAACTGAAAGAGTATGCTGTAAAATTAAATAACCATGAACGTCTGCATGAGTGTCATGCATGACATCTGGACACAGGCTCTGACAAGCACAGGTGCAGAGGTCTCTTCTAAAAACAATTAGAAATAAAATTAATGCAAGCACATCCACAATAAAAAAATGAAAAATTGGATCTCTGATTGTCCATCAAGCAATCTTATTTCCATGCAGGTAACCCCTCCAAAAAAGTTGAATGCTTAAGGTCACTGATTGGATACTAAAGACACCTCGGAGAGTATAAAATAATGATTCATGTGACCATGAAGAAGCTAAAGTGAGGCAAGAACACAACAAGTTGAATTTGCTGCTGTAATATAATAGCCTGCAAGAGCATCTGGTTATTTCGGCTCAAGATTCTGGTCTCATTCAGCAGCTGAAACTAGAAACTTGAGCTGAAAAAACCGCATGCTCTCGCGGGCTAGTAATTAATATATCAGCATGCAAAGAAACACATGTCCAATAACCAGGGGCTAGTGGATTTTGCTATCAGGTGAGTGAGTTCTGTTCTTACTAACAAAAAATTTTGGGGGAATTCAAATTACAGAGGAACTGTTATCAATCCTGGTCATCAAAACTTTCTTTAGGCAAGCTACATTTAGAATGACTCTTGAGTTAGTACATGCTATTTACAGCTTGCCTAAATGGAAAGCTTCAAAACCGACTTTCTTTACACCCTGTGTATGTACGGAATATGGAAATGAACCTCAATGAGAGGTTATCTAACCAAATTTAATTCTTAACTACAAATTGTCTGAAAACAGCTGCTCAAATTTGAAAATCATCTGTGATTTTAAGCTTTCTACTATTCATACCAAGTCAAAATTAGATAAACTAAAAACAAAGCAATAACCCTTTTTAATCACAGTCCTTACACAGCACCTACCTGCTTTCAAATCAGTGATCACGCACAGAAGCGAAATTATAAATTTCACAGCAACAACAGGGTCATACATTTCAAGAAGCATGTAGCTATCAGATCAACGTTCCATCAACATTGCTTCGGTGACTCAAAACCGGCGATTGTCACTCATAAGAAACAATACAGCATGATAAAGTCATATGTAACCTATTTCTACAAGTGAGATTTGCTAATTTTTGTGATATTTTCCTGGTAAAAACGAGAGTAAAATTTGCAACTGCGTTTAATAAACTGCGTTGTTAATTTCACTCTTGAGTTATTCGACCCAGCTTGCCACGGACGGGATTGGTAGAAAACCTGGGAACGAATAATAATCAAAAATGGCGGCCTACCGCAACCGGTATCTTCAACTTGCGCTTCGACTTAAAATTTCGTTTTAAGTTTATTTCTTTAAATCATCGTGCCATAGGCTTTTATCCACAGCCTCAAAAGTTGTACATCTCTCCATTACTTGGTAGAGCATTGAAATGACCAGTAATATTTCTTTTGCTGGTCTCATCACAAACATAATATTCAATCCATGATTGTTCTTTTATTTTACTGTTGTCAGATATCAGATACTGACATTCAAGGAAAATCTGTACCCATATAATTGATACTATTTTTCTTTTATATCCAACTTTCAGAGTCCCTGTGCAATACATTATTGGTGAGTGGGATTTCCGATATTTAACTTTGGCAATGAAGCAACCTGTGTTCATTCCAAGGCCTGAAACAGAGGTAAGCTATAAAAATTGCTAAGGCCCTTTCTTCAACTTTCCCTTCAATATTCTTACTTTTGTACGATATTTCTATTCTTACCTTTCAAGATTAATTTTTTAAGTAGAATTTTTTTTTATCTTGAATTTAGGAACTAATAGATCTGATAGCCAAACATCACAGCCTTGCCGACAACAGAGATAAGGAATTTCTTTTTTTGGAAGTTGGCTGTGGTAGTGGTGCTATCTGCCTGTCAATACTTTCAGAATTTCCTCAGGTAATTGATTTTCATCAAGTATAATATTAATTCTATTTATTATTTATTAAAAAAGATGCACATGAACAAGGAAAAATCACTCATGTTTCACCATAGGACTGGTCTTGTGGGCTAGCTTTTTTTAAAGGAGAGGGGGAGGGTGGGGAATCCTAGCCACCCAATCAGCTACCCTCCCTCCTCCCCTAAATCCTCTGATGATAATCATTTGTTCTACTATTGTCTAGACGAAGTGTGTAGCTATTGATAAAAGTGAAGAAGCTATCAGTCTCACAAAACACAATGCAGACAGGTTAGTGAAGACAGTTTATTGTTACCATATTTAACCAATAGTTTTGCCAAAGTCAAAAAAGACAATAAAATTTTGAAAGTGTTAATTTGCCACATACAAGGTAGCAAAAACAAACTATGGAAACATACTGCCAAAGAGATCTCATTTGTGTGATGAAAGTATATGTGATGTTCGTGGTTAAATCATCAACCTAAGTGGTTAAAAAACTTGGCCTTGACTGGGAATTGCACCTTGACCATGACGATGTCTGGACATACAAGGCACTCTAACCAGTGGGTGTGATTCTTGGTCAAGCCTTATTGTTTTCTAAGTTTTTTCTACTGCATAACTTGGTAATTTAACTGTGGATATTATAGATTCAGTATCTTTCATTTAATGATTTATCCACATTTAAATGTTTCAGATGCAATGTCTGTGATAGGATTTCACTTTATCACGCTGATGTAGGTAAGTAAGGGCCTGTTTACATGGAGGTGGGGGACCCCAGGTAGGTGAGGTAACTTGCTTAGGTGGAGTAACCCGCCTGTCCATATAATCTCCTGTTTTAATTTGATCACGTTTACATGATAGGTGGGGTGACCATATGAGAGATTACATGGACAGGCGGGTTACCCCCACCTAAGTAGGTTACCTCACCTACACGAGGTCCCCCACCTCCCTGTAAACAGGCTATAACTCAGCAGTTCCATGTCTTGTTGAATATGTAGCTAGAAATTTGTGAAAACTGCCCCAGGTTTGTTGCAAATTTTGCAGTTAAAAGAACGCGCGAAATAGGGGTCATTTTGTACCTAAAATCTTGACTCCATTTGTAGCCTGCGTAGCAAGCGTTTGCGTTTGGTTTCGGAGCAAAGAAAGACCGGTTTTGGTGCGAGAAATGAAACGCGCAGTCTTTGACTCTCGTTCCTCTTTTGTCGTTCTTTGCTCCTAAACCGCATGGAAACGCTTGCTACGCAGGCTACTCCATTTGTGGCTTAAATTATCCCACTATTATCCTACCGCGGCAGGATTAGCTCAGTCTGTAGAGCGCCTGACTGCAGAGCGGGATTCCCGGGGCAGGACCAATACTCAGGGTCTTAAAATAACTGAGAAATGAAGGTACTTCCTTTGCCCTGCAAGCAGCTAGACCTTTGCGTGGCTTGAAGGACCACTTAAAAAAGCAGTCCCGTCTCCAGTAAGAGACGTAAAAATAGTCTTCTTAAGTAGTATATTACTGCTAAATACAATGACACTCAAATTAAGTCGATTTTTTTCTCTACGTAACCCTATTGTTGCTGATTGCCAAATTTTTTTACTTCAGAGTCTGTGTTGTCGATAATTGGCGCCAGAAAGTTTGATGCTGTGATAAGCAATCCGCCCTACATTCCTGCACCTGACATGGCCTTGTTACAGCCTGAAGTTTCCAGGTAAGAACATATTTCTCGATAAAAGTATTTCGCGATGACCTTCCGTTAGTTGACCGCAACAATTTATGACTATCGTGAAAATAAAACTACGGAGCAAATGGAGACGCGGTTAGCGTTAATAAACCTATGACAGTGCGAGGCAAATAAGCATTCGAAATCACCGTTCTTATGTGTGAACAGTAGTCTGTTACACAGCCGTTTTTAGTGTCGTCACGCAATGCTCCCCCCCCCCCCCACATGTGGGGAGGAGCATTGCGTGACGACTCTAAAAACGCCTGTGTAGCAGACTAGTGTGAACAGAAGCCCTATCCGGTATGGTTTTCGCGCCTGCGCAAAAGCAATCCGGCATGGTGTGTACTTAGCCTAAGAGAAGGAAGCCTTTCGGATCCTTATACGTTTCTGGGAAACTGCCCACCTACCCCTCCCCTAAGCCAATATTAACACTTACCTCTCACTTAGGGCAAAATGTTGGCTTAGGGGAGGAGTAAACTAGGAAGAAAAGGGTCGCGTGTCAAGGGCGGGAAATTATACTGGGAAAACGCAACCTCGTTTGCAAGGAGTCTCTTTTTGCAGTTTCTCCGACTTAGACGCGAAAATGGCGCCCAGCATTGATTTCAGTTTTTATTGGTCAGTAAAATACAATCCGGATATTTTTTAAAAACGGAGATTTCTTTCTCCGTTTTCGCCTTTCGTCCACAAGAAAATGACGTTTTTCGGTCATCAAAAACGCAAGTTTTCGAAACCGGTTCCTAAAGTGTGTTATTTTTTTAAACGCCCGCTTATCGTTTTTGTGTAGATGGACGAAAACGGAGGTTTTCGAATACGGTAATGTCATACGCCCTGTAAAAGATGCTATCTCTTCTCCATTGTATTAGCGTTTTCGTGTGGACGGGCGAAAATGATTCGAATACGCTATGTGTACGCGTATTTTTTTAAGGAAAACGGAGGAAAGAAAATCTTCGTTTTCAAAACTATACGGATACGTGTGAACTTTCGATCCAGCTGCATACCGTTACAGATCATAGTGGCAGTGGGGCTTATCAGAATAGTTAGTAGTTTAATTGATTTTGTTTCTCATGTTTTGTTGTCCTTGTTAGGTATGAAGATATAGGAGCGTTTAATGTGGGCTTGATGGATTAGATGTAGTAAAGAGAATTTTATGCCTTTCTCCTGGACTCCTAACGCCAGATGGGTACGATATGAAAATAATGATAGCACTCTGACTTCGTTAACGCTAGACATTTTGATAGAAATAGTGTATTGATGGTAAATCAGTAAGTTTGGCTTGCTTTTGAGACGCCACTTTCTCGGAGGAGCGCAGACTCTTTTCCCTAAGAGCGGCTGGTAATAAGCCTATCAGTCAGTCATCTGATGCTGATGTGTCTTTATAATTACACAAACAGAACTGTATTGTGTATTCCTGCAAAATGCTGATAGTAATATGCTAGTACCCGCTTTGCCTCACCTCTTAGATGTGGGAAAGAATTATGAGGAAACGTGTTCTCCGTCTTATGCGATGACTGGCAAGAAACGCCCGGGAAAGCTAGAAGTGCAATACTAGAAAATTGGACTAATTTTTGTATTATTTATATATTTTCAGTTCTGTTTGGTTAGAGGTGGACATTTCTCATCCCGAGCGAATAAATCAATGGATTAGTAGCCGGGACCCTTGTTTAAAATACTCCGCAACCTTTAACGACTTTACACAAAGGTAAGAGGTGGACATTTCTCATCCCGAGCGAATAAATCAATGGATTAGTAGCCGGGATCTTGGTTTAAAATACTCCGCAACCTTTAACGACTTTACACAAAGGTAAGCAGACATAAAATTCAACCACAATATCGTGGACCGGACTTCAAGGGTATAAGATCAAAGATAGTAATTCCCGTAAGGCCCCCTCTGTCAACTGTGCAATTGAACAAACACCGGAAACTCGTTCCCAGGCTCCTCTGCTACTTGTAGAGGACCCTGGGAATATATATGTTTTCGCACGCGACAAAAAGCCGCCTTCACAACCAAGGCTATTTTTCGCGTATTTAGAAAATAGAGACCTTCAGATTCGAGGACGAGATTTAACTTAACGTTTTTTATTCCCGCGAATTCTCAAAAAATATTCACCCCAGCGAAATCTTTATTGTTCTTTTTTCACCATAAAAGTAAGCACGCTTACTTTTACTAACGGAGGTCGCAAAATGATAAAACTTTTAACTTTGCATAACTTGTTTCCGTCACTACGACATTCTCGCTAAAACTCGTCGTGGAATGACGACGGATGACGATGGATGACGACAGCTATCACGTTTTCCCGCCAAAATGACGCTGCGCATGCACTGTTTAGTATTGAGAAAATCTCGTTCTCTTACTATGTGCTGGTCTTAGAATCTGAAGGTCTCTATCATCCACCGCTAATTTTAGAAGCCACCCCAAACCCTTACCATGGGCATGCCGTAGGTTCTACAGCTGGTTTGAGATAGACAAAAAGTTGATCATATCCTCTTTGGTTGTCGTGCCCGGGTAGGCTTCTCGGGCAGATTTCCTGTCGAACGGGCCGTTTCAACTCAGAGATGACCTAGTTCAGCCTTATTTTAAGATTCATTGTACCAATAAAATAAGGTTTTTGTCAGGATTAGGTGTTTAGTCAAGGGGCGAAGAGCTAAAATCTTTTCCGAGTTGGTTTTATATGCACGTTTCACAATGGGCAATATTTTCGGTTAAAGTTCGGCTCTTAATTGACACAATAAAAGACCAAAATTACGGATCAAAGATGGTGGCCCTTTGAAAAAAGTGTAAAATCTCTCTCGGGACGGATTTCAGGCATACATTACCGACTGCATCATTTCTTAGGGGTCCCATGTCAAAAACGAAAAGGCTGATGAGTATTCCGTTTAGGGCCCCCCTAGAGTGACATGTAAACCCGGCTGAAGGAAATACTTGGTAGTCCTGTGCTGAACGAGGCAAATGATTTGTGTGACCTGGGCAACAAATATCGATGCTGTTTTCTGGTCCAGGAAGTTAAAATGAGTATAAAGATGATACCATTTGGAAATTTAATTTAAACGTCATTAAAAATTTATTTATTAGTTTTGAAACGGAAGGAAGTTTTTGTTACGGTGAGAAGATAATCGTCGCGTCCTGTTATTTCAATTCTTCCTGTTTTCTTTTTTAATTAGCGGTTTCTAGGTATTCATTATGCAAAAAATGTCACTAGAAGAACGCTTTAAGACTGGGCTGAATTTGTTTTACATCGGAGCAGTATTTACGAGAAATGGAAATAACTGAACTTTTGTACTGAAGGAACAAACTCATCGTATAAATTAATGGTTCCTTGTAAGGGAGCTCTGTAATGATAAAAAGTTCCAGTCTCTGTTCTCTAATATAAATCTTAAAATTAACGAAAACCTCAAATACTGGTGTTTTTAAAAAAATATATATAAAAACACTAAAGAGTTAAAACATTTTTTATGTAAATTATGCTCTACTATAGTGTATAGGCTAAGAGTCTTTTAGAAATATACATTTCCATGAGCTGTACCGCACCTATAAGAAACCTTTCTCACGTAATGACTCGGCACCCAGCGAAGATTCTGTTTTGTTACAGGCCTAGGTTTTGTCATATCACCCGAAAACTATGAGTGCGTGACATCTTACATCAAGAGGATTCGTCCAGGAACTACGAGAAGCTGTCGTCGAATAATAAAGTAACGACTTCATAATGCGTCACATCAGAAGGCATCCAAGAGAACTTTAGTGATGTCATATGGAGAACGAAGAATTGGAATCAGTTGTATTATACTTTGAAGACTGTACAATGCGTGACATTAAATAAAGCCAGTTGACAGGGGCATGCATGAACACATCGCAGTTCCAGGATTGATCATTCAAGGAGAAAAGAGTTTACAAATATTTCTCTGACAGTGTTAAAATGGATAGTCGTATATCGGGCACAGCGGCCGTATGTTTCCGAGTTTGCTATCAGAACATTGTCATGAAGAAAGTGCAAGTTGGCCGAAAATGTCGGACGTAAAGTTCAGCTTTGTTGCACCCATTTGCAGATGATTTCTTGCAATGTTTAAGAAGGAGTAGGTCCGTTTGTGTCAATAAAAGGCGTAAAATGATCCAGTTTGTGTATGTCAGTGGAACACTTGAGTTTTGTAATTTCGTGAGTTCTGTCGTTCTACGAACAAATGCTTAAACGTTCCTCCTTGGGCTGGCCTTTACTGGAGAAATCACGTAGTAATTTATCTTTGCATTACTGTTCTCTGTGATTGGCTGAAGAAGTCTGTCTCAGTCAATTCCGCCGGAAAATAATATGAAAGTACAGTGGGACCTCTATTCAGGGAACACTCTCGAGACCAAGGCAAGTGTCCCTTAAAAAAGAGGTGTCCCCTGAATGCAGGTGTCCCCTGACTAAAGGTGCCCCCTGAATGCAGGTGTCCTCTGACTAGAGGTGTCCCCTGACTAGAGGTGTCCCCTGAATGCAGGTGTCCCCTGACTAGAGGTGTTCCCTGAATGCAGGTGTCCCCTGATTAGAGGTGTCCCTTGAATGCAGGTGTCCCCTGACTAGAGGTGTCCCCTGGATGCAGGTGTCCCCTGCATGCAGGTGTCCTCTGACTAGAGGTGTCCCCTGAATGCAGGTGTCCCCTGACTAGAGGTGTCTTCTGAATGCAGGTGTCCCCTGATTAGAGGTGTCCCATGAATGCAGGTGTCCCCTGACTAGAGGTGTCCCCTGAATGCAGGTGTCCCCTGACTAGAGGTGTCCCCTGAATGCAGGTGTCCCCTGACTAGAGGTGTCCCCTGAAGCAAGTGTCCCTTGGAGGTTGGGCTTGGGTTTGTTAATGATTAACCACCAAAGACAATATAAAAAAATCATTACTTACTTATCTCTGCAAAATCATATGTGCAGTAAATAGATTTAAGTCAACCTCGTGTGAGATTTAAGTGAGATAGTTCAGTTTGTGAAAATTGCCATCATTGCCTCTTTGTGGTCAGTCATGTGTATGTGACAGTAAGTAGTTCCTGATGCTTAGTTAACGTCTTTGTATTTTAAGGGCTAAATACAGTGAAACCACTAATAAGAGGACCCCCAAAATAGCGGACACCCTCTATTAAGCGGACACTAAGCCTGGTCCCGAAACGAACGTCTGATATTTTCCTTTATAACGAACCCCTATTCAGCGGACACCTCTATTAAGCGGACGCGGACACTAAAATAAGTTTCTATTGTTAAAAACCTCTATTAAGCGGACATCGGACTGAATTGACAATGGAGTAGTATTGGATTACGTCCTTGAAATACGTACTGACTTCAGTTAATGTTTTTGCATTTATAAACAAATTAAAGTTAGTAATGAAAGGTAATGAATTTGAACTCTGGATAGCTTCTTTAACAACATGTAACTTTATCACAGTACAAAGTAACCGTTGAATGTTGATCGTTAACAAACATTGCGCAATTTTTACAACCTCTATTAAGAGGACACTTGGGAAGGTCCCGAAGGTGTCCGCGTAATAGAGGTTTGACTGTACTTTGTCATGTACAAGGAGTATGCATAACAACAGTAGCAAACGCTTTTATGCTTAGAGGTGTGACCGCGGTCGAACCTTAAGGTGAAAACGGACGCAACAACGCCTAACATTGCATTTTGCTAAACGTTTAACCGGTTTAAAGCTTTGCGCAACAACTCCCAAAAACATGCAACAACATGCAACAGGCGGGTGTGCAAACGGACGCAACATGTAACAATTTTTGGAGTTGTCAGCCGACAATGTTGCGTCCGTTTTCACTGCGCTTAAGGTCGAGCCTTACTGACCGTCACTTAGCAACCTATTGAGAGGAAACCCGAACTGGGAACGAGGTATTTTTACGGGGGAGTAAAACTTGGCAAGGAAAAGTCAGATCAGATAATCCATGAAACTAGATAAACTATATTTGAAGTGGTGAACCGTAATCTTTAGTGTTATTCTTTATTGCCATTGATCATTAATCAGCTTGTCCTAGCGCAAAGTTTCTCTGTCTATAAATGAGTCATTGCTTTCCTATCGAGTACATATCAGTGAGAACTGTCTAGTTTTAAATGGCTTTTAAAAGCAGGCACTTAAACAACAGCCACACGCTCACTTAGCGTGCAGATATTAGTCATATCATTTAAAGATAAACTGTTCGTGCTTGGCATGGCCTTAAGGAATCCCATGTATTTGAAGAAGTCTTACAATGGCTTAAGTTACGATGGATGGCGCGAGAAGCGCTTTGTCTATTAAGCTGCGCATCGAATGCGGAAGATGAAACCAGTGAACGTTGGCCCTAGCGCTAACACGAATCTTTGCTGCTAACTTTATCCACTGGCAATTGGCCACTAAAAGACGCGAGTCGTTCGCAAGGCGTAGAGCTTGCATCTTGTTATCTCGGTTGGCGAGGTTGTTGTAGCTGGAAAAATTCCTGTTTCTTTATAGGACTTTGGTGGTTTGACCGCGGAGCTCGCACTGCGCAACGCAGAGGTATGTGATTACAACACAAATACGTGCTTAATATAGGGTTTCTTCAAATCTGGGTTGAAATTTTCTAGAATTCTCTCTTTTGTCATGATTACTGGCAAGCGGACAACAGCGAAGCATTGCTCAGTAGCTGTCACGAATGTGAATCGTTTCCGACGACGCAGTATCCAGCTACTCAAAAGCTACAATGGGTCCATTTAGTACATAATCTTGGAAGGGGTCGTACATTCCAGTGAACCTCATATGTACGTAAGAGGTGTGAGAAATTAAAGAACCACTTGTAAAGATTGAACCACAGGAAATTCACTGCGCAGTTGTAGCTTTCATGTTATCTGTCAGATTTTTGCTCTGAGGGCCTTTGATGTGACTTAGCTACTGTAGCTGGCTGGCCCTCTTTGAAGGCTGGTCTTATTGTCATTTCCCAATAAAATTCTCTTTTTGTGTAAATAAAAAGGCGGGCTAACCTGCTGCTTGCCGAGATCTCGTTTGCTTGAAACGTCTCGAAGAGAGCAATAATCAGTAACTGTACTTCAAGTTTATTTCGCAACTGAACGCTGTATTTTACTTGATTTGAAGTCAAATGTGTGTTCTTTTGCTTTACCGTTTTTTGAAAACTGTGATAAAAATGGGGACAAAAACATAACAACATATTGTAATCCATAAGGTACAGAGCACATAAGCGTTTACGCAATGTTCAAGCGAAGCATGCACGATTACTCACAAACAGATAGGAAGGCGGAGCATTAACAAAAGCAAATTGATCTAAGAATGAGAACAGAAAAACAGCAGCAAAGTACAGAAGATCTACAGAAGGTGAATTTACCAAAGAAGCCATGTTGCTAACTAACAACAGTTTATTACTGCCTCCAAGTAACCTGGCCTCCAGGCCTCAAATTTGGCACTTTGTGTTTCTGTATTCTATATTTTGGGTTTTGTGTGTCCATTTTCGGTATTGTAATGTTTCTGTTTGGCGTTGGAGTTTTTTGTTCCTGTTTCTTGCTTTAGAGTCAGAACTGTCGTTGGTGCATGTTTGTTGTCATTTGCCCATATTCTTCAAACTCGAAATACAAAACATAACTCACCATTCAGTATTCAAGAACAACTCCGTATCAAAACACAACACAACGTTTGCGAAACAGGACAGAATGTATATGTGAAACACATAAATGTCTTCGAACCGAGCCATACTGACATTAAATTTTCGAAATTAGTGCAGAATGGATGCTGTTATATAAATTTTAACCCATGATTATTGTCGACAAGCTATACACCGTGCAATAACCAAATAAAACAAATCCTTAGGCCTCATGAAGGACGGTTACTTATCAATAAAATGTGTGTGCGATGCATTAATTCAGTGTTGCAAAGGAAGTGTTCCGAAACTGTTCAATGAGTTTCATTTGATTGTAAGTCCGGCGGGCCTTTTCACGTCCATCCAAACAAATCATGTCATTTAAAACATAAGAAATTGTAGCGTAAGACAAGACAAGACAAGAACTTCATTTTTTCCCACACACAGAAAAAGGAGAGGAAAAAAGACCAAACTTCTTACGTAAGGTATAAAGCCACCTAGAGAACAGCTAAAAAGCTGGAGGCATTGAAGATTAATGTAAAACATTAAAGAGGTTTTACATGAAATATTATTAAAGAGGTTGTTACATGAAGGCACAAGTGTAAAATCATTGTAAAGTTAAAAAAAAAAACTCTACAAACAGACAAAGAAAACAAAAGAAAAGAAAAACAAGCACAGGTACAGATTCGGATCATTGAAAAAGTTGAGGAACTGGAGAAAGAGAGAAATTAATTATATGAACTGAAAATAGCCCTTTTCAAGGACTGTTGCGAAATGTCAAGTTGCGAAGACTTTAAACAGATTCTTCAACATTATTCCAAAGAATAGCTCCGACCCTTAAAGCGAATATGAAAACTTACCATCAAATTTGTTCTCATCAAAGGAATGGAAAATGTAGATTTGGAGACCAGCCTGGTTTTATACTTGTGCCTTGAAGAATGATATAGGGTTAAAGAAATTGCCAAAGGCAGATGCTAGTAGATATGAATGAAATTTAAACATAAAGATACAATTTCAGTAATAAATAGACCTAACATCACTGAACTTCATAACATGTAGATCTCTGGACAAGTGTGATCACTATTAATTCTGAGAAAAATAGATAATGCTAACCATCTTCTTTTGCAACACAACTGAAGGGTGCCAAAGTGGTTACAAAAGTATTACCCCGAATTAATGGTAGCACCAAAAGAGAGAAGTATAGCGTTGAATAGCTATTGTTCCTTAGAGTTTTTGAAATTCATACTACTTGGTATGAGGATTTCATCCCGATTTCCAAATTTAAAAGTAATGTGAATTGTTCACTACGTTAAAAATTTAGTGCATTATCAGTTGCAGATTAGAAAACCTCCATAAAGTACAGAAACGTCGACGTAGAAACCCCCAAACGGTATACATGCATGTCGGTCAGTTTTGTAGT
Organism: Porites rus; assembly: GCA_964035705.1. NCBI lineage: Eukaryota > Metazoa > Cnidaria > Anthozoa > Scleractinia > Poritidae > Porites > Porites rus. The sequence continues at coordinate 20,480,302 of OZ038004.1, read as the reverse complement.
TTGATGACCCAAAGACACTTTCAGTCAGCGTTAATCACACTTAGCCGTGAACAAAACGAATAAACGTTCCAGAAAAGTAAACTTTCCGTTTCATTAAATATCTCTGCTGCAATTTCATTGACACTTGTGAATACCCAGAAATAAAACCATGATATCGAGAAAGGAATTTAATAGAATGAAATCGAACTTGCTGTTTCAATTTTGAAATGATGCATTATATGTAGCTTAGTTTGAGTACGAAATTCTTAAATGAATGATCGAACAGTTTTCTTTCTCTAAAAGGTAAAATAGAAAACCTAATATGCTGGAGACAATCATCTTGCTTTGGTGAAGAGATATATTTTGCGATCATTTGTCCAAGATCCTTATAAGTCTTATGGTAGCATTTCTTTTTCAAATCATCGCCTTCTATAGAGACCTAGTATAGATGCTTTCCTGTTAAGAATATAGATTAAAGTATTCACCCACCAAAATTATTAAATCAATGTCAGAAATGCAGCCAAAAAATCTCGACGTTTTCCGATATTTGGTGATCTAAATATCTACGACCGTGAAATATCAAGTTTGTTTCTTAGTGACAATAGAACAGTTTCGATTGAGTTGTCTAACTCTACTTAAGGTCAAAAATGAAAAGAAAAATTGCAAAAACCATGTAGTCTGTTGTCAAATTCAGCAAACCCAGTGGAAAAGTAATGTTTCACTGTTCGATTTGTTAACTGTGTATGACTTGACAGGGAAGTTCGATCGCACTGATAAACGGTGATATTCGACCGATCGTGCAGATACATATTCAACGAGTTTATAATAGTACAGAGATACTATGCAAAGGATGGCAAAATAAAATGCATGCTAATTACAAATTTTTGGAAATATTTGCAAAGTTATTAAAATTAAGAGGAAGCGTTTGATTTATCTTAGATTTTTTTGTTTAGCTGTACTAGCTTTTTTGTAGTGTTACGTAATCTAAAGTCGCTTGAACACAGGAAAGGCAACCCATTTAATTTTAATTCTCTTCAAAAAGCACGCTGCACGATATATTAAAAATGTCTATAGAGACTTGCATTATTGCCAGTTGATTCTACTTAACGTTAAAAGAAATTGAATCTTGCTACGAGACGTGCAAACCTGTGGGTCTTTTAGTAAACATTTCCTGGGGCCTGATTCAGTTTTTCCGCAGTCATAACTAAAAACGTGTACCATGACTAAAGTAATACACATCGTAAACTGAACAACTACAAGCACAATACAAGTAAAAGCGTACCTTGGAATCGTTTATTAAGAGAAATTTTTCTAGACTAGGCAAAACGAAGGGGGGTTCAGTTTTTAGTGCGGGATCTCTTCCTCGATTTCGAAATAAAGGAAGACAATAGAGATAGAGGAAGCTGCAGTGTGAAAATACAGGAAGATAAAATATGAAAAAATTCTGAATTAATTAAATAAAGGATATTCCTTTAAAGATTTCAGATCTAGAAATTGCGCTAGTGGGTTGTTAAAAAAAAAAAACTAAGGTGAAACATAGCTACAAATGCTGTCGAATATTCTGATATCTCCGATCGTAGGGTGTTTTAGGAAGCTCATAAAAAGGGAAGCAGTGAATTACGAAGGTAACACATTTGGAGATTTCAAAGTTTATGATAATATTCGCAAAGATTTTTACAACGTGGGATGTAAAAAAAAAGCTAAATAAACGATAAGGATTTATAATAGTCTGTTTTAAATATATTGTCTGTTATATTTCTAAAATGTCTTACCTCTGCGTTAAGTTTTCAATTCTCCACATTTTGAAGTACACGCAGGTCAGTACAGAAAATGAAAAGGTTCTTGTACTAGATGAGTAAAGTCGGAGCTATGTTTCTCACCTTCTTTGCTTTTTAAGATGCGTTACGTGATGGCTGAAACATTTAAACCCCTTTTACGAGCGTTCTAATTCATGAAGGTACCGAGTTTATTATTAATGTGATTTGTTGCTCGGGAAGAAATTTTGCTAATGTTTAAGTTAGGGAAGCTTCGCTGCGACTATGCTTTTTTGTAATTGTTCAATTATTGTTCTTGTAATTCTGAAGCTTGACTCGGCAGTACTGAAAAGTTTCACGAGAAGTTCTTTCCCGTGGTACTGTTTATTATGCTATACAAGTTGATTCTTACTTTTGAGTCTGTGGACAAAATGAAGTGGTGTGGAAGAAAGCTACTGAGCAGTACTTTACTGTAAGTCTTCTTTTTATTTAGACTGTACGAGGGGGTTCTAACTTTTAACCCTGTGAATGAAAACCTTTAGAGTTACCATTTAAATGAAAGCTTCTGAGCAGTAATTTCCTGTGGTACTGTTTATTATGCTGTACAAGGTGGTTCTAACTTTGAGTCTGTGGATGAACTCCAAAGTGTGACCACTCAAATTAAAGCTAATGTGCAGCACTTTCCTGTGGTACTGTTTATTATGCTGTACAAGGTGGTTCTAACTTTTGAGTTTGTGGAATGGAATTCTAAAGCGTGACCATTCAAATGAAAGCTACTGAGCAGTACTTTCCTGTGGTTCTGTTTATTATACTGTACATGGTGGTTCTAACTTTTGAGTCTGTGGAATGGAATTCTAAGTGTGACCATTCAAATGAAAGCTACTGGAGCAGTACTTTCCTCTGGGTCTTCAGTTCTAACGTTTGAATCTGTGTGCAAAATCCTATGGAGTAATCATTCAGAAAAGCCAACTGAAAAGCTTCTATACCATGCCAGTACTCAGTGTTAAAATTATTCTACTGCACAAGGTGTTTATTACGTTTGAATTTATGGACGAAATCCAATTGTTTGACCATTCAAATGTTTAACAGAACAATTCAAAATTGACTATGGCAAAAACATTTTTTGAGCACAGTAACTGGACCTCTTGATCTTTGGATTGCTTCTGGCATATATTTTCTTACAACCTCTCCAAGCTTTGTGAGAGGTTTCTGGGCTAACAACAAGCAGCAGCTAAGATTAGTGTTCAGATGAAGAATTTTCCTTTAGAAGGTGTGGTTGTGTTAAGAAATCCTTTTCCTGACGATGTGTTTTGCTAAGGTCAATTCTTCAAATAGAGCTAACCTTGGTCTTGCAAAACAGATGAGAACTGACGAAATCACGAAAAAAAATTAACAAGCAGAGTTGAGACCCCCTTATGTTAAAGGTAAAACCATGCAAGGTTTCATTTGAATGTTAACATTGCAGTATAGTTTGTCCGGGGCACGCACACTGTTAAAAGTTAGAATGGCAAAACCGAAAATCTCACTGCAAAGTGCATGAATGGTGTGCAATCACGATACGGAGAGAAGCAGCATTCTTAAAACGTTAGTATTTCTTTTGATAATCGAGATCATGAACCCTGCAGCCTTCTCAGCGGGGTGAAGGTATAATCACGCAATCAGTGCACACAACTAACTAAAACTGCAACCTCCCAACTACCTTACAACTGCAAACGAGAAATTTTGAATTTGGGGTTCATGAACAATTTCTTTCGCAACTTTATACTTATTGACACATGTGATAAACAGATGGCTAGCTCGCAGTTTAAACATTGTTGAACCGGAGCTAACTGGCAACAAGAAAATCATGCATTCAGGGTTCGTTACAACTGAGTCCAAATTCATTTTTCACAGGCAACATTCTCGTGATTAAACCGACTTTTTTAAAGAAATCTAGCTGTATGTAACATTGAGCGTGTGCATATAGAACCTCTATTTTTCTCTAAAGTTCCTTCCGTGCTAAAGTTTAAAGGAAACAAACACTGCACCGGCGAAAGACTGCGTGAAGCCGGAAGCTCCCAGCTAGCAAAAAAAAAAAGGAGCCCGGTTTATGGTACATCATGGCTAAATCCAAAAGCATTTATTTGCCAAGAACATGTGTGATCAAAATGAAGAATTTTACTGCTCCCGGTTGCCGCATACGTCAGACTCAGTGAGGATTCACACGAAGTCCTAAGCGTTTATAGAAGGGCCTGTGACTCATAGACAGCAAGTGTGTGTGTGCTCTACCCGAAAGCGAAACGTTTTTTTCAAAGCGAGGAATCTACGTTTCATTGTGAACTATGACTATACCTTGCAGAAGATTGAGCTATAAAGTATTAAAGCTTTCCCTTGTCTTCACTGAAGGTTTTTGGCAGCTCACATCGTCAAGAATCCCATGATTTCCATGCACTGCCCTAAATCGACTAAGATTGACCACTGACAGTAAAATCTATCCATGAAGGACGGTACTCTTCTATGTTGTGTTCATGCCGTATGAAGTCGGTAATTCTAACTTTGGCCCCCATGAATGAAATCCCAATGTGTAAGATATATTATTGCACAATTATCAACTGACTGTGACCCTTGCCTTTTCAAGCCTAATTTATGGATCATCGGAGTACAATTTAGTTGTTTTTTACTTCGAGATTTCTTCATCGATTTCTTCTCTCTTCTGAATTTTCTGCAGAACGTCTTTTCGTTAAAGAAATAAAATGGATTATAACTTTTTAACTCTTAAAAGAGACTATATGTATGAATAGGGGTATACGTATACTAACTCAATCCCTTTTCGTGGGTGTGACGGCTTGTATCTTAAGTTGTCTAGCTTCACCAGTAGAATTCGCTTGACAACAACGTAACGAACGGTTACCGCGGCGGTGTCTTCTCGCTTTAAGACCAGTCAACTCCAAACTTAAGTTCTTTCTAACTCGCCAAATCCCTCAGCTAACGAAAAATCTTTAGATTTGGCGTTGTTCGGGGCCAGTTTTTTTTTTAAGTTGCCATATTCAAAACTGAGCTTTGATTGCACGAACGAACCGTTCAAAGGAATCGCAAGTGCAGTTGTTTAGTACTCATCTCGATGACTTTCATTGCCCTAAAAAATATACACGGAAGGATCTTTCGCAATAAACTGACGTCAGATCAGGATAAATCTGAGCTAATCCGTGAAATAAAGGATCTGACAAACTCGTAAAGAATTTAGAGAAAATTTCGCAAGAAGGAAAAGTTTCCTTAGATCCTGTCCTCAAAACACTGACGCAAGCAATGTCTGATAGATAAATTCCCGAGTTGTAATCTGCTTTTTTTAAGAATATACCTTTCATTTATCCTTATACGTTGATCTTTTTATATCCACTTGTAATATGTCACCAGTTATGCCATTTTTTTTTAGTTTTTCCACCATGAACCCGGTACAAGAGATTGTCAACTCCTCATGGGTCATTTGTTTTTCTCGTCGTGTACACAGTTCCCGGGTCATGGTAGATTTTACAATCAGATGCTCTTCTGGTAAATACAGTTTTTTTGCATATTCATCCATAACCGTTTGTTGGCCTGAATCCAACATTGTTTTAAAATAACCAATGTTTTTTCCATGCTAGGCTTGTCTAATATTGTAGGCTATTAAAAGAACGCCAAGCATTTTTGCCAACTGGACCAAAACGTCACTAAATTCCTCTTTATGACCTCTTAAGTAAAAACAGCCCTTAAAACACCCCAGGGAGATCTAAATAACATACATAGACAAGTTTGTTGAGTAAAGTGTAAAAATGTAACAAAGTCCAAGTACACTGTGTTTATTCCGGAAAGGCCTCAGCTTTTTGTTTCCGAAGACCAACCGCTTTTGACTGTCAACGACATTATTTTCTCCAAAGTATGTTTACTTTTCGTTATTATGAATGCAATAAAATGGCAGTTTGCTCGTTCCTGGCAGGGAATTAACAAGATTTCATGTACTTTTGTAACAAAAAGAACTTAATGATGCGTAAAAACAGGCTTAACATCGATTTGTTAATGGGACAGATTTCTACATCTGCATACATACAGGAGAGCTATTGATTTAAGAGCCGTGCGAACTTTTTAAAAAACTGGCCATTTGTTATTTACCAGCGATGTATTCTCAAATTTACAGATTTCTATTCAGTGCATTTAAAATTAGGTGATTTTCGTGCAGTAAAGCGCTGATGATGCATTTTTTCAGCTTGCTGTCAAATGTTATCGATAGCTTTATCATTTAAACGGGTTGTTTTTCTTGTGTTAGAATATTACTTGTTTGAGGGATCAGGTTAAAATTCCTCGAGAATGCAAGTAAGTGTGTTGTTGTGATAGCTTTTATTGACAATGGCTGACTCTTTGTCCTGAAGATGCGAGAAAATTCATTTTTGAGGTTTGTAGATAATGAACTCATCTAGGAAGTTCCACTAATGTTTGTTCTTCCGATATTTTGCTGTATAGCGCTGCATTCACGAGTTCGTATTAAGCATTAATCCCCTGTAATCTTTTGAGGCCAAAGTTATAAATGGCACAGAGAAACGCTATAAAATAAACTCTGCATTTCGCGGGGGAAAAAAAGCCAGTAGAAGGTAAGGTGCATTTGATCGCTGGCCTATAGCAACCCAACAAATTTTTCTTTTTTGACTTCATTTCCGGTTTTTCAGCTCGCCTATCAATCAAGCGGCACGTTCAAAAGACGAGGGTGGTCCGTGCTCTTGTGCGAAACAAACTGCGCGCGGGGCGAGCTGACAATAGATCACCCCCTGGCCAATCAGATGGCCGCAACTAAAGTTGTATTAGTCAATTAGCGTATGACCACACGATAGTAAATTTACCAATGATTTGTGTACCGTAGTCGAAAACAACAACGTAAACTTGAAAGGGGTGATTCAATGCAGCTATTCTCGAGTCGCTGGTTCGAGGAACAGGAATCTTTACACCCACGCTTCGCGGTTCGCACTGGGAAAAAATTCCAAAGCGATTACAAAATCGCAAGGCGGGGTCGTAAGAATTCTAGGCGCACGGCGAAAAGCTCAGAAACGCTCACGCGCGCACAATACTGAAATAATTTTTCAAGCGCGCGTACAATGAACGAATCTGTCTTGGCACCAGTTGAAGCGAGTCAGCCAAGTTTTACATCGGAATCACTACAGGAAACTTTAGAGGAACACGAACAAAATGAGAAACCCTTACAAGCGGAAGTCCCCGGGAAGGGAAAGAAAGGTCGGCCGAGAAAACACTTCCCAGAGGTAAAGTGCTTTGACAGAAGTGTGTAACTTGTTTGTTTCAGGTACATTTCAGTACTCGTGAATCGCAGGTTTGGTGAATTGCACGCGCGCACTGTAGTGATTAATTTCGAGCACTAAATTTAGCTCTGTTGATATCGATTGATCATCAAATGTTTGCTAACTTTTCCCACCGCAGAAGGCGCAAGATGACGGGTCCCCGGTGATAAAAAGACCACGAGGAAGGCCCAAAGGATCAAAGAATAAAAATCCGAAGGTAGGCTGCGATAGAGTATGAGCTTTGCCAACTGCGCGCGTTCTAATTTGCGTGAAAACCCTTTCTCGCGCGCGAGAATGGCGTGCTCTGATAGTATTGTATTGTCACAGAATCCATGTTATGCACAGTTATGGTATGGATATTTTTGGCTGACCTGTCGAATACATGCACCCTTTTTATGATCCTATTAGACCACCAGAGGATGCGGGCGCGAGAAAATTCACGCACAAGCATTGTTATTAGCTTGTCATACATGTAATTTTGATTCGCATTTGGTGCTTCACTTGCAATCTTGTTTTTTCTCTTGTTTCTGGGAAAGGCCAATTTTATCTCGCTCCGAGGATTTTGACGTGAGCGCACTTTTTTTGTTATGTGGTTAATAATGCAGAAAAGGCCAAGAGGCAATCCTTTTGTACAATCGATGTTTACAACGTCGATGCATAATAACTTCGTTATGCGTGCTAAGCAAGATAAAATACAGCGTCCTCGCGCCACGGAAAGGCGGCGGCAAGTTTGCAGACACTCAAACCACCACCAAAACTCATGTGAGTGTGTCATTAATCAGTTCCCATGTTCTACTAGACTTCCGGTGTTTAAAAATCCGTTTGGAAAACTTTTCGTGAACGTATGTTTCCCGAAGCGTGAAATTCTCGGCATAGTTTCGTGCAGACACCTAAATCACGTGAATGTCGAGTTTGTGCATGCGTGGTCATAGGGGAGCGTGCAGCACGTGGTCCATCTGTTGTTTTCGCGGGAAAAAAAAAAAACCGCCAAGAAAGGTGAATGACAACGTAATAAAAATTGCACGTGTAGGGTATTTGTGTAGGCTTTCATTTTTACATCTGGACAATGTGTGGAAGAGCTTTAATCGGAAAACAGTTACTATAGAAAGTACACTCGGCCGGTATTAAAAAATTAATCTTGGATCGTTGCCCAATGGGCGAGAAAGGAAAAAATTATCACAGAAAATCGCGAGAAAATTGGCGAGAAGTAAAAGGTGATATGTTACGCAAGTGCGGAAAGATGATGAAGTCCTACGCGGAAATTAAATTGTGGGCAACATCTTCCTGCCTTTGCTTGTTCAATGAAAATTCATTTTGTGACAAAACGCCCTTGTTGATAATCTTCGTCCTCTGTAACCACTTTTTTCTATAATGTGGGCTTCGTGGCGTGGAGAGCAAACATTGAGCAACATTGAACTGAAGAAAATGAAGCGATCACTCCGCACTTTTTTGTACATTGATTTTTTTGCATAAAATGTTTGTCAAACATCAAATGGGGCGCCCTGCCCACACTTTGAAATATATATATTTTATCTTAGCAGCCTTTATCCGTGAAACTATACATCGTGCAATGAATAGAATTTCATTCTTACGGCCACGTGCTTTTGATGCGGGGCTCTAAAACGAATTCTCAGCACGTCGGTCTGGGTTGATTTTTTCCCCCTGACATGAAGATGATAACGAAATTTTCGCAGCGAGCCCATGTTGACAAAGAAGGTTGGAAATCTTAATAGCCAACAGAACGTTTCTATCTCGCTGTGTTACTTTGACAATTCCTGATCGAATTCGTTCGGGGATGTGTGGGTTGACGAAATGATAATATATTTTCGAGCGAATTTTTGTGAAAGAAAGCTTAAAATAAGAACTTTCCTATGGTGTTATTCGTGCTTTCAATTGGGATTTGAAAGAAAAATGTCAAATTTCTAACGTTAGGGAGTGCAAAATTTCAATGAACAGGAAACCGCAACAAAAGATTACCATGAAACTAGTCTCTTTGACATGTTGAATTACAACGTTACCAAAACAAAACAAAGCAAAGAAACACTTCAAGATCATTTTCTTTCCTTCCTATTTGCGTGAAATTTCCTTGCTGGAAATTACAATTATGGCCTGATAAGCCCATGAAGATTGTTGCTTTAATATTCCGCCTTCGCGCTTGTTTCTTGGTTTTGGTTTCTGTCGCGCGCTCAAACTTTAAAAGTTATCGATGTTATCTGCTAGTGTGAAGGTTTACCCACTTTACGCTATTAGCGACAGATTTCGAAACAAATTTGCAGATATCGTTTGATAATCCTAAGGTCAGGTGGTTTAGTTTTTAGACTTCCTTTTAGTTTATCACTTTGTATTCCTTAAGAACCGCAGCTGTCTTCGAGGACAACTGTGTTCTTGATTCGATTTAGAATCTAAAAATGCGTTTTAAAAACTCCACTTTACTCTAGGGTCAAATTTGCATATACATGTATTCAAATCGATCTGTTAGCGATGCCCTTATAAACTAATTTAAATAGAATTTTACTTGTAAAAGCAAAACGCTGAGTTCAAAATTACAGTTTTATGATTTCGACCTCAAATAACGGGACACCCAACATCATTCTTAAAGCTAAGGGACCCGTTTCTCGAAACTGCCGATAAAGTTCATGCTAGTTAAGTTTCTGTATAATGCATCAAAGATTCAAACGGGTTGATTTGGCAATCCTGGAGCAAAATTCTGAGTTAACGGAATGGTTTACGAGCCAAACAAGGTACAGGGATTTTCGACTCTTAAACCGAACTTGTCGCCTATTGAAGAAATTCTTTTTTCCACAGAGATCTTAAGCATTCAAAATAAAATGATGACCCCATAAAAGAAATCTCTTTAAGCCCCATTGTACCTGAGCAATTAAAGATGACCCGACCACGTGCTTTCCGTATTCAATAAAGCTTACTTCCAGAACAATAACAAAAAAAAAACTGCATCCCTCACAAAATCGCTAAAAGCTTTTCACCGGACGAAAATCTTCGAGACTTTCACATAATTGGCGGAAGAGTTAACTACCGTTAATGTTTGCTAGGAAAGGTTTTTTTATCTATTTTTTTTTATGTATGATTAGGGCGTTTTGAGTGAACCGAAAAGTTTATTATTATAAGTACTTGGAAACAATACGAGAGGAATTTATCAACAACATCAAAGAAAATTATTTTTAGGATCATTTTTGTGAAGACCAAACATTGAAAAATTATGACAAAAAGAAGAAAGAAACGAATAATGAAGCAAAAACTCTTTCATGTCAATGAATTATCTGAGGAAATTTTAGAATTTGACTGAGTTGTACGGATTTTCTCTTTTTTTGTTCTTTATTCTTTCTCTTGCGTAAATTTATTCCAACGTGTCGTTACGAGTACTTTTCAGCAATTCATTGTTATTTTTCAAGTTTTTTACTTGATGTGCATCATGTTCTTTACAATGGAAATCTGCAAAGGTGTAAACACGGTGCTTTTGAATTATGATCTGTGAATTGAATTTTTAAGTGAAACAATGAAAGCGTTTTGCACTATTCTTTCATGTTACCCAAGAGGGTTCACTCCAACTTTTTGTCCCTTATAAAATGCACCAGAAATTTCACAATAATCAGAAGGAAATAGAACGCTGCTAAAGAGGATTTCTTTGAACAAACTCTAAAACTATTTAAAAAAACCTTCACGTTTTTTGTCTGTATGCCTCCGGGGGGGGGGAGGGGGGGGGAGGACTTCCGGGAATCCTCAGTCGGGGTGAATCAGCTGGTTCTCCAAGTCCTGCCCCTATTTTAGATCATACCTTGTCATTTTCCATACCCGTTTTTAGATCTGGCTTAGGCAGAAATTATGTCATTCTAGTTACTTAGATTAGAACGCCAGCAAAAAGATTTCTTCAAAGCCACTTCCAATGCGTATATTACTCTTTCTTTCTTTTTGATTTGGAATTGAAACGATAAATACGTTCATGGACTTTCGTAGTTCCTTGAAAAACCATACACGATTCCAGACCATGGGCAAAGTCGGTACTCGTTTTCAGACTAACTAAATACGTATTTATGCCTTATACAAAAGAGTACCCCCCGGGTCTGTATCATTGACTTGGGGTCAGTGGAACCATACAAATAAACATAAAGAGGTATATTATTAGTTATGATTTATGATTAACAAAACCATTATTCGGAAAAGGATACCCTAACGAAGATCTAACGTTTTATTCTTTATCAAAATCTAAGTGTGGCCTGATTCAAACAAGAGCTACTGATGAGCAGTACTTTCCTCTGGTACTGTTTATTATGCTGTACAATGTGGTTCTGACTTAAAGTCACGGCTCTGGAGAAAATTTTGATGTGTAAACGTACAAATGAAACCTCCTTAGCAGTAAGTTCACATTGTTCCGCTTTTTTCGTTTTTTAGTTTGTCTTTAACATTTAGAATTTTTCTTGAATTTTGCACTCTTAGAAGAGAATGGACGACACTTTAATTAATCTTAAACAACAGCTGTATCTGTTGTTACTGTTCAGATCACTGGGCAATAAACTGTTTTAAAGACCACATGCCAGCCTTGTAATTAGGTTACATCACACAATAAAATACATGGGTGTGGATACCTTTTAGTACGTGTTCTGCTCAACTCAAAGGAAAGCTCTTAACTTTACAATTAACACTGAAATGTTGAATATTGGAGAATTAAAATTTAAAAAAAAACAAAGAACTATACAAGTTTTCAACAATCTCAGTCTCCTTTATTAAATATGTAGCAATTCTGAGTGAACTTTTGACATGGTTGGCTCAATTTCTTCTACACGTATAATTCATTTAACCATGTCATTCGTCTGGTATATAATAGCCAATTCTAATCAAAGACACACAATGATAAGTTATAGAGTGGTTTTCGTTTGAGTGTCGTAAAACCAAAACCAAAGTAATTACTCTGGCCAATCACATAGGACACAGACAATACATTGAACCAATCAAAACTCGAAGTAATTACATGTGGCTGACGCAAAGCGCGGGAAAATGCATGCGAGCGCGTCACAATTGGCTTTGGTTTTACTTCTGATTGGATGAAAAGGTGGCGCGAATCTTTTAAGCCAATCGCATCGTGTAGAAAGTGCAAAACCAATTACTTTTCGACACTCAAATGAAAACCGCTCTAACTTGCCAGTAACTGTCAGAATACATTTTTGTTAGATTATTTTTCATTTGTCTCTGAGATTGTGCTCTTTTGTTGTCTTTTCAAATTTATTTCCTTTCACGAGTAAGTAAACTTTAAACTATATTTAACCCAGTCCTCGGTTGCTTAGCCACTTCAGATCAGCTTATCTAAATTAATAAAAGCACCAATATTATTATACGTTTTACACTGAACAAGATTTATTGTCTTGTATTTTGGCCCAAAATGTAGTGTCAATAATGGTGACAATGCAAGATTTCATTTGCACTCAAAAATTAGACAATATCTCCATTATTAAGGTGGGTACACACTAGGTGACAAGTTGCAGCAAAATATTGTGGTGACATGTTGCAGTAACAAATTGCTGTGTGTGTACTGGAGAATTTTTGGAAAATCTTTGTCGGTCCAACAGAATTCTGTTTTTTGGCGACTTGTTGCTGCAATAAAATTCTGTTGCAGAGACAAAGATTTTCACAAGTACACATGAAGCGATTTGTCGCTGTGACATGTCGCCATGACGTGTTGCTGCAACTAGTCGCCTGACCTGTACACGGAGTGATCTGTCGCCATGACGTGTTGCTGCAACTTGTCACCTAGTGAGCACTGACCTTTAAGGCTTAGAAGTGAATGATTAACCTGGTAATATTTTTGCTTGATTTACCAGCCCAAACCAATTCCCACTGGACCAAAGCGACCTAGAGGAAGACCTAGGAAATGGGTAAGAAAGATAGATCCCCCCCCCTTCCCCCCTTCTGTGAAGCCTGGTCCCAAGCTAATTGCAGTGTATGTTGCAGGTCAGTTTTATCCTTGGTGCAAATTTTATTTTTCTAATAATCCTCCAGATGATTCAAACTTGCTACATCACAATATCATGTGAAAACCACAAAAAGGAAAGAAAATTTCCGACAAGGATTAAACTGAACCACATAGGCCTTCCTGAGGGGAGGGGTGGAAATAGCTTTTTCAGCTTTTTTTTTGGGGGGGGGGGGTGGGAGGGGGAGTGGGAGGGGGAGTGGAGAGTGGGGTGGTCATCAGAGAAGTGGATGGGGGTGGGCTTATTTTTACTTTAGAGCAGTCAATGGTCACACTAACTCATTCTCACCATTGGTCACTCATAATACTACACTCACTGATCCTTTGAGTTTGTACAATCTGCACTATTCATTTGCCGATGTTTTCAAAGAAGTTTGTTTACATCTAGAAACTGTTTAGAGTAATGAAGGTATCAATGTTTAGTCAGACGGGGGGGGGGGGGGGGGGCTACAGGCATAGGTGCAGCATGTGAACACTTCCTTTGTCCTCCCTCGGCAATTTGACCATAAAATTGCTAAAAAATTCAAATGCTGCCCCTATGCCCACACCCCTCCAATCTGTCCAAACATTGATACCTGTATAATGAATCAAATTGGTGCAACTAGGGAGAGGATTAAAGAGAGCGGGTGCTTAGTACAGTTTTACCGTCCATATGGGGAGAGGGGGTAGGGGGGAGGAGGGAGAGAGGACAGGGAAGAGGGGATAGGAGTGCTTAACTCATGAGGTTTGACTGAATAGTTTCTTGTCCTTCATTCTTTTAGCCTCCACCTGATACATCATTGCCGAAACGAGGCCGAGGAAGACCAAGGAAAAATGTGGGTTGTATGTTGTTTCAATGACTTCTTTAAGAAGGGTGGGGAGGTTTAAGGGTAATTTAACCTCAGAGGGTAACATCTGTGTAGCAGTGCCGATTTCCTTGTTCTAGGCCCCCACGGACTCAATGAATTACCAGAAGTGTGTTTTGAACTCCTTTCTTCTTGATTAGCAAATCAACAATGGCATTTTTAACAGGCTAATCATGGAGCGTACTCAAAATCATAGTACACAGTCAGGGGGCCCAGAACACGGATTTTGGTGCTGTTCATAGATGAACTTAACCAGAGTTAAGTTTTGTTCGTGGTGTAGGCTAATAAACAGTGGTGGTGTCTAACAAACAAAAACAATTAAAACACAAAAAGGTGAGCTGAAATTTTGGTTTAGATTCCTTTCATCCATGGGCCGTTATTTGTAATCAGCATGTTAAAGTTCCAATAGTTATAACGTATAAATTTTCTCCTCACAATTTTCATACATCATACAGAGGAAAGGTAACAAGAATTAATTACATTATCTTTACACAAATTCTCTCAACTAATTTTTCAAAAAATGTATGGAGATCAGTCTGGAGAGTTTGTGTGAATAAAAAGGGGCTTAAGGTTAATAGTCTCAAAAAACATAATAATTATATTTTTTGAGACTAATTATTATTTTTTGAAAAATAATTATAACTTTTGATTTTTAAGTTGATTCTGTGACTAACATCCTCCCTTAACTTTCCAACCAATTTCTTACCTTAATAAAAGAATCCTCTTAATTCAATGTAAATCTTACTTATTTTCTAATTAACATCTAATGTCTCTCACGAACAGGCAACTCTGACACCTCAGCTACCAACAATGGTTGGTGTAGCAGAAGTAGCGCCGTTGTCAGCTGAAGGAACAGCGACAGATACTGTACCTATAGCAACTGACATTGTTCCTCCAGATGACTTATTTAACAATGATGATGTAGACTGACCTCGCTAGAAATGATGATCGGCAATGATGTGCCTGTTATATAGTTCCATGTTCTGTGACGTTGGTTCTAGAAAGGTTGGTTACAAGTCAAAAAAAACCAAACTGGTGAAAGAAGAAGGTGCATTACGTATTGAAATGAGAGAATTATATTTTGTGGCTCGTACATAAGGATGTGTATAATTTTGCTGCTTGTGCAAAAACAATTTATGCTTATTACAGTTAATACTGAAAAAAAAAAAGTAGATCATTAACAATCACTTGGACATGTTCTGGGTGTAACATAATAATAGATCATTACTGTTAGTGTTTGGTAGCAAGTGCTGGAATTTATTCCACAGGCTAATGCAATTAATGAATGCTACACTAATAAAACAGGATGTTAAATTATTAGAATGCACATTCATTTGTTAATTATGCTTCCCATTATCATCTGATGAGAGATTCTTGACGGATCTGTTGGTAAAATTATTTAATGATGCTTAGAGATGTCAAGTTGGCATTCCATCGCAAAAAGTATAGCTATACATTAAGAAGCTGATAATAATATTACAGGTTGCTTTAATTTTTCTTTAAACTACTATGTACATAAAAAATGCTTTCTTATAGTGATCAATTAATATGGAATTTAATATCATCATGCATGCATTTTAAAGGTGATATCTTGATGTCGTTTAATATACCTTGCAGTAGATTTCCAATTTATGCTGTTAAGCCCTAAAATTGATCAGCATCTAGTTTCTCCTTATTATATTGGTGCTTTTCTAAACACAAAGGTCATGAGAATACACAAATTGATCAGCAAATTCTTAACCAGGGCAGGTTTTGACTGATGAACAGCAGATTCATCAGAACATTGATCACAGCAATTTCATAGAAACTGGCTAGCTATCGTACAACTTAAGATAACAGACTTAAGACTCCTTAATCCAATCTCAGTGTGTATCGTACATTGGAAGGGGGCAGGGCTTTGATCTCTAGGTTTATGATTGATGCAGATTTTTAAGATATTTTGAGTTGTCAGCGATCTTAAGTATTTTCTTTGAAAATGATGAAGGGGGGGTTCTTAAGGACTTTGAACATGATATGGGAGGGGGACTTAGGTCTTAAGAAAAATCTCAGTTTTTGAATGGAAAGGTCTAAGACCATCCAGAGATTGAAGATGTTGTGGTTTGGCATTTGACTGTTGTTTAACCCTTTAGGTCCCAAGAGTGACCAACATCAATATTCTCCTAACAACATCAATACATCATCAAGAGTAAAGGTTTTGAAAATTACTAAATTGATTACCAAAGGGAGAACGCTTTGATCTTAAACCAAATTCTCTCAACTATTCTTAAAAGAAATGTATGGAGGTCAGTTTGGAGAATTTGCATGTGGATCTTGGGGCTTAAAGGGTTAAGGACCTGATCAATCAACAGATCAAGACTGATTTGGATTTTCGTTAGTACTTAAGAAAAATGCCTGCCCAGTACTCTACAAAATTTACAACATATCAAAAAAGAAGGTGTTAAGAATAATACCAAGTATCTATGCTGATGTTAGGGCTTAAGGTGTACTTAAAGAATGTACCGCATAAGTAGTAAGTGATGTGTATATATGCATGTACCGGTCATTTGCTCATTATTTCATTGTTTTTGTTCACGTGAAACATGAAAATTCTCAGTAACCTTTTAAGGAAATTTTTTTTAAACCTTGTATTTAAGGTCTAAAATGCAACGTTGCTCTCTGGTTGAAATAGACTTGATCTTATAGATGTAATAAAAAACTGAATCAGAGACAAGAAATTGCTCATGAATTTTTAAGGAAATTTTTTTTAACCTTGTATTTTAGGTCTAAAATGCAAGGTTGCTTTCTGGTTGAAATAGACTTGATCTTATAGATGTAATAAAATACTGAATCAGAGACAAGAAATTGCTCATGAATTTTTGGTCTGAAAGGTTTACAGAGGGCTTTCTTTGTTTTTCATACAAAAACTTAATTTTTTGTGTCTGTTTGGAGATGTAGTTCCCTAGCAACATATTTTTGCTAGAACAGTTGTGTACACAAAACCTATGTGTGTTGTATTTACTTTTCATAAAAGTACTGTAGGCCATATTATGGTCAAAATGTGTAACTTGGCAATGCTTTTATACTTTGAAAACATTGAGATACTTATTATTGATGTTGTGTGATGAAACTTTGGTTTTAGCTGCTTTATCGATTCCATAGAATCCACTACTACATGTATCATCAACCAAGCTCTCTTGGTTGCCTGTGGCCTAAGGAAACAGCCAACATTTTGGGATGCCACAACTGGTTTCCCTACAAAATGATGTCTGAGAAACCAGCGCAGAAACGTGGGTAGTGACACATCATCAGTATGGAATTTCTGCGCACGTTTCTCAAGGGTCAGTTTGCACGGAAACCATTGGTGCTGTCGTTAAATGTCGGCTGTTTTCTCAGGCCTGATCTTTCTTAACTTTTTTTTCCCCTTGATTATTAATATTTAGACAAAAGATGTCGAGTACATGTATTTTAGCACTTTCTTTTACAGTCCGACAGTTTCAATATTCTTTTCAGTGGTTTTCACTACAGTGGATGCTCTCGTAAGTGGACACCCTCAGGTGTGGCCGCTTAAGGGAATATAAAAATACAGAGTTTGTATTTGTTAAGGTGGCTGCACGTAGAGCTGTCCACTTTGGACTGAGAGTGTCCCTTAGGAGAGCTTCCACCGTAATCATTATTGGAAATCCGTGTAGTTTCTAAAAAGCAGCTAAAAACAAAAATGTTGTGTACCTTAACCATTGACTTGCATGTAAAACTAAAAGGCATTTTACATGTTGTTTGTTACTGTTATCTACTGTAAGTTAAGTACTGTTTCAGCTTCTCACATAAAAGTACCAAAATGGTAGTAATCAAGATAGAACTTCTTATAGATAATGACCAAATTAATGACTTTAGATCAGAAATTTATTTGACCAAGTTTTATTGATAAGAATGATAATAAACTGTTATTTGACTCTTACTCTGAAGCATGGTTACACAGTGTGCTTTTATTATTATTATTATTATTATTATTATTATTATTGAAATTTCACTGATCATGTTAAAGCTGATTTCTTCTCTGTCATCCTCCTCCTCATCATCATCATTATTACTTATTATAGTAAAGTACCTGGGACATTTCACGACAGCGATCTAGCAGTACCCAGTATCCTCTGGCACTTCGGCAACTAGGAAAT
This sequence comes from Porites rus, assembly GCA_964035705.1. Taxonomy (NCBI): domain Eukaryota; kingdom Metazoa; phylum Cnidaria; class Anthozoa; order Scleractinia; family Poritidae; genus Porites; species Porites rus. Next base: position 20,462,296 of record OZ038004.1, on the reverse strand, counting down.
CTCATATTTGCATAGAATCATATGCTAGGCACCATGGATTTCACAGGCCCAGAGCATTGGGCTCCCTAGAATTTTTCTTAGAGCACTTCAGCTAGTCTTACATTTGTACTACAGTATATGTATTTATATATGATTGTTTGATATTTCATTTAACCTGAGAGAATTATTTGCCTGACAAGTCTCCACTAGTTCTGGCTACCAGACAGCACACTTTCGTTGCACTGCAAGAAGCCCCAATCCTCCATTGTTCCCCCCGCTCCCCTCCACTGTCTTTTTGAACAGTGGAACTAACAGTTACTGTAGACCAACTGCTTTGGGCACATCAGCATTTAATGATTATGTGCAGATTGATTATTAAACTCAAAGGTTCAGTGTATGATATCGAATGCCGGTTTTAATATCCTTTACTTTTTTTAGTAATACAGTAAAACTAAAATGAAGCATCCCCCTCTCCCTCTCCAATAGGCTGATTTAGCAACACAATGGGAACATCAGTTGATGATGGCGCACGCAAATGAAACAACTGGCTTGAACAATAGCTGAGCCGCAAATTGAAGTTCTCGTCATCAACTGACATTCCCGTTCTGTTGCTACATGTAATAAAGTCTAATAAAGCCCCGTCAACAAAGACTGGAAAATATGCCTTTTTTGGGTGCTTGATCAAGAGATGATAGTATATAATAACAACTGTAGGATCGAAATGATTAAGTTTTGTAACATTTATCCATCAATTTTGAAAAGAAGACCTAAATTATTCCAGAAACTATGCATTATGATCCACCTTAACATACAAGAACCCATCCTGGAGAGAAATAACATAACACTTAATATTTGGTACACCACTTTTAATTTCAGTAACTTTCTTTTCCAGATAACCTACAAAATATCTGATAATTTTCCAAGCTCAGCCATTATAATAAGCAGAATTGTCATTTTACATGAATACATAAATTATTACCAACAGTTTGAACACTTCCACTGGGAGTCTTCAATTCTACAGCTCGCTCTTGTTTTTTTCACCAGCCCCTGTTTATAGATCAGAAATAAATGATTGTTAAATATGTTAAAATGACTCTTTTTTATCAACAGCATAAAATCATGTGCTAATTTTTAGCTACCCCCACCCACCATAAACAAAATATAAACTGTACTGTGTTTTGTGAAAATCTTTGATGAGAATTCTAAATTTATTATCTTATTACAGTCAACTCGTCTTGCAGACATCTTGCTATAATGTAGCCTTTCTGAGAAAATAGCCGACATTTGGCGAGAGAAAGGGGCACAGAAATTCCATACTGATGACGCATCACTACCTAGATCTGGGTAGTGCTCCTGATTGGTTGAATCAAATTTCCCGCGCAGCACGACTAATCAGAAGCACCACCCAGATTTGGGTAGTGACACGTTATCAGTATGGAATTTCTCAGGCATAATTTGGCGGGGAAACAAGCAGAAGTGTTGCCAAATGTCGGCTGTTTTCTCAGGCTAGCTATAATGGACATCCCAATAGTACAGACAGCAGCTAAATCCCATGCAAAAACATAAATTACACGCGTTTAACTGAAATAAACTCCCGCTATTACAGACTCTTGATCTAGTTGGGAACTGACAGATTATCATAACTTACCTTTGGAAGGGTCAAATTTCAGTGATGCTGAATTGATACAGTATCTAAGGCCAGTGGGCCTAGGGCCATCATTAAACACATGTCCTAAATGGGCTCCACACTGTGAAAGAAGGTAAAACCAAAGAAAAAAGTATAACTCCATGTAGGTTTTTATCATTTTTCCATAACCTAACTTGCTTGCTGATCGATGGCCTAAAAACGTCCATAGCAATTTAATTACAAGGTGGGTACAGGGTTGTCAAAAGTAGCCGGCTGCCAGCGAAAATTGCTGACTACTTGGTTAGTAATAGCCGGCTACTCTGCTTGGCATTAATTTTCTTTACGGATGGCGTACTTGAAATAAAATATCACTGGACTGGCCGCTTACTTTGACAACCCAGCCACCCACTTCAAAACTTTCTGACAACCCTGTGGGTAGTTCTGTCGGGATCCCTTATCCAGGGGTGGGGTGGGGGGGAAGGGGGGTGGGTTAAGTTGTTATAAATTTTCATTCACATGCAGTGTTTAATACATTGAACAATACAACCATAAGGTGCAGCTGTTTAAAATATTTCAATTTAACCGGGTAAGGCCTATTGAATACCAAAATTTCAGATTTCCTTGCCCTTTCTTATACATGTAGAAGAACTTGTGAAATCCCTAGACCCTTTCATACAGTTGTATACCAGAAGCCTGAAAAACATACCCCTTTAGGCGGGGCCTCTGCCACAAAGGCAATAGGGAGCACCCCCCTTAGTACTAGAACCTTCTATAGATTGTAAGTTCTGAAGAGAACATTGCAGGGTGCAAAGAAAGTCAGTTTTACAGCTTGCCATTCAAGCAAGCTGTGGCTAGCATTTACTAGCCCAAAATTCATTTTAACTAGCCCCAAAAGCTTTTTGATAAGCAGGATTGATTACACAGTTCTCCTGTGATTTGAACTCCTCAAAAAGCTTCACTTGCTCATCGGGCAAGTGTAGAACAGAATTCACTAGCCCAATAGCAAAATCCGCTAGTCCCGGGCTATCAGATACTACTTTCTTTCCATGTTGTCATTGATTGTGATAATGAGGTCATTGCCATCAAGGAGTTCATTATTGCGATCGATTCACTGTACCACACCTACTCCTGTACCAAACCCCTACTCTTACATCTCACTCGCTGCCTTAATCCTTTAAGCCCTAAGAGTGATCAGCATCAAATTTCTCCTTGTAATATCAATGCTTTGTTAAAAACAGAGTGGTCATGAGAATTAGGGACATGATCACACAAGATGAATTTGCTTGATATTCTATCAACTTCTCCCCATTACTTATGTAGGAAATGAGTAGGGGCAACAATTGAGAATTCAAATTTTGATCTTAGGGTTTCACTGTACTTACATCAGCACAAGTCACTTCTGTTCTAGTCATTCCATGTGATCGATCCAAAATCTCTCTGACACTTCCGTCCTTGGATGTCTCCCAAAATGAAGGCCACCCTGAACCTGAGTCAAATTTGGCATCAGAGAGGAAAAGCTCTTTGCCACAAACAGTACATCTGTAGGTCCCTTTCTTTTTGTTATCCACCAGTTTGCCAGTAAATGCCCTGTGAAAAGGAAAACAGTGGACCCATAAATTAACAATCCACAGATTGCGTGTAAGTTATAAAAATTTGTTCATGTAATATGTTTTAGTAGCCACAAGCAGAACCTCCTATTGTCATCTTGAGTGAGGAGAAAATGAGGCTTTGTCTGAATCGCATCAAGCCTTTGAGGTCACTGAAGCTTGAACTTCTGGACAAGTCAATCTTGTTTACTCTTTTTGAATTGATTTTTGGGTGCTAGCATCTGTTTATTGATAAGCTGATGGTTATAACTAAGCCTGCTGTAGAAAGCATGTTGCTATAAGAACTACTGTAGGTTCAAAACTATATGCTTACTACATGCAGCACATGCTCAACAAAGATCTTGCACAATTCATTTAAAGTTTTTCTTGAATACTTACGTTAAAATCAAGAGAGTGAAAGAAAGACTCTAATGGCTGGGTGCACATAAAGACACTACATCTTTCAAAATATGCATATGACAAGTACAATTTTTTTCAATTCTATAAAACTGTAGGATAAATCACTTAATTACGTACTACATGTAGATATCAGTTATTCTAATCACAACAAAACTTCCCAAATAATTTCCTAATCATCTCTCATTACATAGTTATCAAACTCCCAAATCTTGCCCCTCTTTCTTTTTTCCAAAACACTGAACATGAATCCTGGCATTTAAATGTGCATTTAAAATGTGTTTGATCCTAGATCCTCCCAAGAGAAACATAGTACAAAGAACACACCTCTCTGTTCCCTTTTCTTGGGTGACATGATATTCCTGTGGTGTGAGTCTCTCTTTTAGTTCTTTTCGAGTAAACTGGACCTTGTAAGGCTCTTGATCTCCTTTGGTTGCTAAATAAAGACAAACATCTAACTGGTAAGACAAGGTTTTAGATCAACACATAAAAAAAATTAGCTAACAATTCAAGGAATATTTTCTGGCTAAAAGTAGCAAGCAAGTGGATGAGGACAGCAGGATTTTACAACTTCAGTGCACAGTACAAGATCATTCTTGACGTTGTGCACAGATAAGCTTTAATAATGGTTATGAACAGCTCAGCTGGCATGGGAGTGGATATAGACTGTTACAAGTCTTAAGATGCATATAAATGTATTATTTATTTCTTGCCCATTTTTCAGGATACCTAAATAACCTTCCAGAAGGGTCATTATTACATAATTGACTAATGTCGATTCAAATTGTGTTTAAAGACAGCTGAGTAGAAAATTACATCGGCCTATTATTCAGCTATTGTTATTAAAAATTTGTTCAACTTAAACATCTTACTTTAGGATTATTCCATCAGCCTATCTATGAAGCATTTTTTTACGCTATAAAGTACAAGTAAGTTTAGGGTAACACCATGACAATGCAAAACTTGAAGATGGTTGTTGCTGACATGAAAGTCGTACAAAATTCTATCCGTCGATCAACGGTGTGATGCATGAGTTTACACCGCTGTCAAACGACTACAGCGGAAAATTCATTCATCTTACCTTCGCTCCCCATTGAAACGTCGTTAACAAGCACTAAGCGAAGAAGAAGAACGTACGAGCAATGATGATGGCCAGTGGAAAATTTCATAACTTCCCCGCTCGGATCAATCATCAGGAGAAAACATGAGCAAGAACTGGGAACTAAAGGATGAGAAAAAATCCATGACAACGTGTTCAAGTGGAAAATTGGGAATCTGGCGCAACGAGTTTTTTCACAGGTGGGATAGGGGAGTAGATATAAAATGCAAATTTTGCATTTAAGTATCTATACAGATAGACGACGAAAATTAGGAATCTGGCGCAACGAGTTTTTTCACAGGTGGGATAGGGGAGTAGATATAAAATGCAAATTTTGCATTTAAGTATCTATACAGATAGACGACGAATTTTCGTAATCACTTATCTCAATGAAAAAAAAAAATACTGTGCATGACTCTGTATATATATACAGAGTCGTTTATTTGCGAATTTTTGAGTCTCTGTAGAGATATATACTAAGTGCAAAATTTGCATTTATCAAATCACCGAGTTCAGGGGACGAAATCTCCAACTCTGACTTCTCTGCCTCTATTGAAAACGACCCTCAGATAGGACAGGACCGTGAATGCACTTGCACAATGAAAACCAAAGAGAAAAAGATCTTGATCTTAGAGGGTTTTCGTCTCAAAAGACTCTCAAAACGTTTTGTTTACACAAGTGTCAATGACTTGGTCAACGCGTAATAGCGATGAATATACAGTTTTTCGGCTAGAATAACAAGAGAAAGACTGACATTGTCGGAAAGACTTACAATGTTCAGTTTGTGTCTAGAAGAGGAATAATGCTCTTATTTTGTAGGAAAACAAGTGGCATTACACCGTTGCTGTACATTGCTTTAAAACGTCAACCATTACACAAGGGTTAAATGAAAAACGAAAGTAAAGAAGGCGGTAGTTTTAAATTGCATTATTGTACTTCACCAGCGGCACTTGGCAAAAGTGGCTGTCATTTTGATTTTACTTAACCAACTTTTAAGAAACTTTTTAGAAAAGTCCAGCAACTTCGGGCAACTTTTGAGAAAATTTGGAGCAAATTGTGGCTGACCATAGTGCGAACACACGTTTGAGCTTTTTAAAAAGATAACAAATAGCCTGACATATCCCCTTAAATAATCTCTTCACTCCGCTTCCAGTCAAACTTCGACTAATGTTTAATTAAGCTGTTAATTGATGGGTTTTGATCCAAAGCACTTTTGGTATTGTTAAGGGACCAAACTATTCCCTCAGCGACCCGCGGTGGTAACAATCGGCTGTTCAGTGTGTTGTCTGGTCATAGGCACTCATGCCTCAGGAATCTCAATGCCAGTCTCCAGTGATGACGTTACTTCATCGTTTGGGTGAAGTATTTTGGGAAGTTTTTGGTGGAAGCCATACGGTGTATCCCTGTCATCCTGCCTATCTCTATTCAGACGGCGAGGAGCTTCAAAGCTTCTCCCTTCCCCTTCCTGAGTAACTTCAAAGGGTTTAAGCTATGATCTCCAAACTAAGCGACTTTAATTCCGAAATTTATCTGTGGACATTTTTTTTGGCGTCCTGACGTGTACATCATCATTGAGGTTACCACGGAACCGAGCTTAGACAGCCATGTTTGTCAAAATGTTTACTTATTACACTAGAAGACTAGGTTTATTTCTTCTTTTGCTTATCGAGTTATAATATCACTCTTAATTCAGCATTATTTTATCAAATTTATTATAACTATTAATCAGTAACCCAGGCTTTTTATAACCAAATAGCTGAAATAGCAGATACTAACTTCAATTTTCAACAGTGTTCATTTCTCTTAGAATTTCATAACTTGCGGGTTATTTTTGCTTCCTTCCTTTTACAATTACCTGGATTTATATGGGTTTAAGTAAAATGGAATACATTTATAATTAAATCTAAAAGGCAGATCCAAGATGGCGGATGGTTTAATTATAATAAATGACTTCATCATAACATCAATGCCACTCGATTATCGTGTTAACCAATTTCTTAATTCATCAGGTACCTTACTATTTGAGAATTATTTTTCGCTTTATGGCTACTTTTAGGGAAAATTGATGAAAATTATTTGGTTCTGCCAATAAGATCCAATAACGGTCGTCTCAAGACTAAATAAAGAAGATACTTATAAAGAAGTTTGGCGTTGCTAGATAATTGCTCATCTCCTCCCTGCCTTTCTATCAGTTAACACAGCATTAAGTCTAGGCAAGCTAGTATTCAGTTTCTTGAAAGATTGGGACGCGAAAGACAGTCATTCATAATGGGAAAGAACTAACCAAACACTTGTTATTATGCAAAAAATCACTTTTCCCCGGGATATTTATTAGCATATGAAAAGAAATTACTAATGATAGACATTTTAAGAGGGATAGGTTTTGAGAGAGAAGATCATCGATCTCGATCCTATAACTATCCCGAGAAAAGGTTTATCTTTGACCCGCAATAGCTAATTATTGAAGACCTGGAATCGATATTGCCCGTTTCGTGGCCTAACTTTTATCCACCCCGTTCATTACAACGTACATAACAAAACAGAATAATTTGCTTCTACCGTACATTACTTTTTCATAGAACATGTAACGGAAAACTATCTTCAAAGTATTTGACGACAAAAATCAAAAATCCGAAAGCAATATAAGAAAGCATGTCCAGGTGACTGTAACGAGGAACTCTAAAAACAATTTATGATGAAAATTCGAATGTTTATAGCAATGGTTATAAATAGGTCGCTTTCCGAGAAATTATTTGGAAACTACTGGAAGGATCGAAGCGACGTGACAAGTGTTGATTGGATAAAAGTCTGACACGTGATAAATCATTTACTCTCGCACTTCCGCCTTCAGTCGTCCAATACATTTCGTTTTCGCCAGCGCACGTTTGCTGGTTCAATTGTTCTTCCTCGTGTTGCAGTCGAAGCGATACTAGAAGACAAAGCTAGCTGCAGGAAATTAAGACAAGCATTTTCAGCCAGCAACCATGTCTTCACAAAAGGTAAGCGTAACTATTTGATGAAATGGCTAGATTTTCAGCTTGTGAACTACTTTCGATTTCAACAACTTGACGATACATGATGCACCTACATGCCGACACACGATGGACAAGAACGAAACATCATCTGTTCCTATATATGGCTTTTCAGAAGACAGAGGTTCCCCCATCATTTTACGGTGAAGAGCGAAGTCTTACAAGAATATTTTCGAATGATTAGGCTGTTTCCAATTTCGTTGAGAGTGGAGGACTACAACGACTACTGGCCGTTCTCTGGCTGAATGCAATAGCCGAAACACAAGTTATACTGTAGACTGTAGAATCAGTAATAAAGGTTTATTTGGTTGATTTGTAAACGCTGGAGCTGTGGAGTAAGTAAAAGAAAAGAAAGATATCAGGTGTCACCGAAAAGGGAAAAAAATTTCCGCTGAATAGAAGCTAAGCTTTTTTTTGCAAAGTGAACATTAATGAATTTTGTGGAAGTCCATTACTCATGGTATCGATTACAATCCAGAACTCTATCTTGGCGAGAGTTATGAAAGTTATGAAATATGTTTTTAACTTTTAAAAAGTGTACGAATTTTGGTATTCAAAATAAGAAATTTGGCAGCAAAGAAGCCAAGCATCATCTTATCGAAATTTGAAACAACTTCGTCATTCGAATATATCGTCTTGAAATTCTTCGCTCTTAAGTAAAAACGATGAGAGAAGCGGGAGAAAAAAAGTGGAAACAGTTGTTTGACGTCCACGAAAACTCATTGTGCATGTGTTTTAATATTGTATTTTAGCCAGATTTGAAGATGTCTATTGAATACGATCAGGGGCACCCAACGGCAATTTTCGGAAAATATCTGTTCGGAAGACGATTTGAGATCTAGAATTTTCGGAACATTTGTTGTAAAATTTCTTGCTTGCCTGCCTCTCCTAGGATTTTCGAACATCTACAAAATGGTATAATTACCCATTTTTGAGGGATTTTGACCCTAAAAAAAGGCCACCTAGAATTTTCGGGAGCCTTTTCCTGGCTGACATTTTCGAGAAGGTAAGTTTTTATCCCTATAATTTTCGGATCACTAGACTTACAGCTAGGAAATCCGAACAGATGAAAAGTTTTTAGGGGATAAAAATATGCCTATATCTACCGTTTAAAGACTACTATACGTTCAACAATCCTATGTTAAGTGGTTTTGAACTATATCCTCGTTGGGTGCCCCTGTACGATGTAATACCTGTAATATCGACTTTAGCACTATCTCCATGCCACGTGTGTTCAACGTGGAATCAGCAACTGAAGATTAACGATAGGATACTATATGCACTTACGAGCCTCAATGTGAAAGCAACTAAGTGCTGGCGTCTGCGATAGAAATCAATAGCGCCGCAAACTCAACTTGTTTCGATTTTAGCTAAGCTAAAGGTTAGACCCCCCCCCCCCCCCCCCGCTGCCCCCTAAAATATTTGTCCTATGGCTTCGCCACTGATGTAAAACGTTCGCTTGTTAATTCCAAACGAAACAGGTCTTTGATTGAGTCGCGATTCACCCGCCTCGCCCTCAGCTAAGCTGAAACTAGAAAGAAATGAAAAAAAAAATTGCTTTACAACTGCTTTGGGTCCTTTGGATTGCTGTGCTTGACGATTGTTCACTGGAACTCAAACTTGTTAACTCTGACATAGAACATGTTGATAGTCAGAAACTCTTAGAGGTTACTATTGACAAACACTTAAGCTTTGATGTACACGTTGAGGAACTGTGCAAGAAGTTATCCCTGAGAATAGCGGTTCTTAGAAAGATGAGGAGATTCATCCCTATTGAACAGGGCATACTTTACTACAATGCTATGATCAAACAAGTAATGCTGTATGGGTCAACTATCTGGTCAAACTGCCCAGCTGATAACTTAACGAGAATCCTCAAGCTGCAAAAACGTGCTGCCCGAGTAATTTTAGGAGCTGACACAAGATCAAATAGCGTAAATCTCTTTAACAAATCAGGGTGGCTCTCATTTTATGACGAAGCTAAAGTTAATAAGTGTTCGCTAGTCCTTAAGCGCCTGCAAGGAAACTGCCCCAGCTACATGTATGACCTTCTTAAATGCAATGCAGATTTACACACACGCAGTGGGCGCTACAGGGCCTTAAACCTCGTCTGCCTCAGTTATAATCGTGAATCTGAGGGAGGGAGAACTTTTAGCGTGTCCGCGACCAGGCTCTGGAACTCTCTGCCCATTAACCTTAAAAAAAAGGAACATGTGTAACCTCATTTAGAAAGGCTATTTATAGTCATTTTTTAACGAGATACAATGACGTTGATCATTTTAGTTTAAGTGAAACTTAATTTTATTTCTTAGTTTTATGCTAATCAGGCATTTCACAACTTTCCTCTCGCTTGACCCATCCTAGTTGTATTCTTACTGTAATTATAGTTTGTAGATATTCACTGTAAGGATATTTTATAATTGTAATATACTTTTTACTCTTTTCAGTCTTATTCATATGTATACTTATAGTTCGTCTGTCCCGTGTTACCCTCGTTAAATAAAGTTTATTATTATTATTATTATTATTATTATTATTATTATTATTATTATTATTATTATTATTATTATTATTATTATTATTATTATTGTGACAAAATTTGAAACAAATCACTTTCAGTATCCTATAGTAATTGACTATATATTTTATTTCCCGGCCAGAAGACGTATTACCATTACACTGACCAGAGGGGTGTAAAAGGTATCTCAAAAAGTAAAGAGATTAAGGCATCTACGGATACCACAAACGATGCAGTATATGGCCCTGGTAAATCAGTTAGTTTTTGACTTTTATATTCTTACTCATCCTGCACTAAGGAGGCTCAGGCGCCGAACTTTTCATGAGCCGAACTCAACAGAGACTTATTCAATGCATGAGGCTTACGTGCATGTATACATTGATTTAAGTAAATAAAAATTTCGGCGTCTGAATCAATAAGGAACGCCTTATTACAATTTGGAACGGCCCCGCCTAGCTCGGTTGGGAATTTCGACTTTAGAGCGACTTTGGAATTGAAAGGCTCAGTCCACCAAACATTTCATGCGCCCAACCCATGCATAAATTATAATAACGTATTTTGCAAGCAATGCATTTTTCTCGTTTTGAATTTAGTTCGGCTGGAATTAAGATCGGCGTCTGAATTTGTTCAGTTGTTCTAGTGAATAATTTGGGTTGGCCGTAATTCTAATTAGGTTTGGCTCATGAAAGTTCGGCATCTGAACCGGGCCTAAAACGAGTACTAGTTTACACTAGGTAAAGATATTAAAGATTCTAGGCCAGTATTTTATTTACACGATTCCGCAATCCATCACGTTCTTTGGAAGTCTGTGAAAACGTTTGTCGATCGATTTCAGCAAATATGGCATAAGAACAGAAGAAAAAAGGTTTGTTTTATCTTGCCTACTCGTGAAGTTAGACTTTTAATAAAGTCTGTCGGGAAGCGCATGTGGATTTATTTTACACTCACTCTGGCAATTTTATCGAGAGATTGTCAGGAAGTGACAGAGACCATCGATTTTTGCTGCTAGTCTATTAAAAGTATTATTTTCAGCAGTGTTTTTTTGACAATGCGCTCTGAGGCACATTGATTTTAACAATTGCAGAAGGAAATGGTAAAATTTTTCAGGCAAAAATCGCACGAATAAGGTACACAAATTGACTGCTTATACTTGCTGTTTGCGACCAGTTGTGTAGCCTGTTCATAAACCCTCTATTTTCTCTTAAGAGATCGCAGGATTGTTCAAAAAAAGTAAAACACGTCTATGGACAGGCTACCATGGCCAGTTGTGCTGCTTGCAACCAGAGGAATCCCTGATCGCTGCTCTTGTCAAGCGACAAATGCCCGGCCGGCAGCAAGTGTCAGTTTGTTCTACGTGACCGAGTTTTCACTTTACTTGTCTTATTTTTTCTATCTACACAAATTTCACTTATTAAAGCGTTCCAAAACCAGAAATTATTAAAATATTTAGAGAAGAGTGGTTCCTTCTTTTAGTATGAGTTTCACAGCTTAACTAGTCTTAAAATATTACCTTGTAGGAGTCTATCTCACTAGCATGGACCCACGCAACGACCCAAAGGATATAATCCGCAACAACTACGACGACGGACCAAGAGTTGTAAACAACCCAAAAATGGCGGCCAAAGTAGAAAATGTAGTTGCGGTCAAATTGGACAGAAATGAAGTGGAGAAAGTATCCAACGACCGCGACGTGTACTTGTACAAGGGTGATCTTGACCTTAATAAACACGAACATAAAATCCAAAAAAATCCAAACACTAAGAATAGGTTTGCCTACACTTAGCCAGGGTTTCTCAACTTGTTGAGAGAGCTCTTTTCACAATAGTCTTTCCTTAGCAACCAAGCAAGTGACTGTACATTTAAAGGGGCAGTGTCACAAGGATAGTGCTGTTTTTAGGTCAGTTCTGTGCTATTTTAACCCATTCACAAAATTTTCCTTAAGAGTTATAAAGATATCGAACAAATTTCACCAGGGAGCACAGACCATAAAAGTTTATATTTTAATCATCTTAATACTTTTGCAAGCATAGTTTTAAATCTTGGCCCAATTTTAAGCTTTAATCTATGTCCATCCTTGCCGTCCGTATCAAAAAAAGACAGGAAACAGTTTCAATGGTTGAATATAGTCTTGAATAACAAAACCGGACAATTATTTTTGGAGTAAGTTCGTGCAAAAAAAGGTTTTAAGCTTTTTAACTAGTATAATAATTAGCAAATAGTGCGGCATAGCCCCTTTTAGTAATCACTTTCGTTTTGTTCTTTAGGGACGTAATTTCACTTTGTTTAAGTTCTTTGTTGTTGCTTTGGTTATGTTTATTTGAAACATCTCGAAAATAACAATACAATAAAATATGAGCTGCATTCAAAAGAGGGGAACTTTAATTTGGAATAATCAAAATAAGCTCTATAACAGAGAATGCGCTAATGAATATGCATATAGATATTAGCGCTATGTAAGTTAATAATTAACAATTAATGAATGAGGCTGAGTATCTTATGAAGAATTATGGAGATCGAGGAGGAGCTAGGAGGGTAACACCCTCGAAAGCCGAATTCAATAATTGTTTTCTTATTCATTCAAAATAATTCCTAGTTTAAAAACAAAGCTAAAACATGCTTTCCTCCATCGATGTTAAGTTCACCTTCGATAGTGCACATTTAGGGTTTTTCAGCTCCGCAAATATTCCCCAAATAGCAGATGTCGCCTTTCGAGTTGTGTTCTCCCATGTTTTTAGCTATAATTTCGCCTAGCTCTTAGTCTTGAAACGAGTGAAATGTCCGCCATTATTTGTTTTCACAACCAAAACGACTCAACCTCGTCCCTGGGTCTTCTCGGTTAACGCTGCATTAACCTGCAAGAACGCCGCATTCTTGACGTCACTTCCTCGTTAAACACAAAATTCTTTCAAATTTTGGTCATCAGTAACTGGTTATGGTAAGTTATGCGTGTGCTTTTAGCCAATCAGAATCGCGGAAATATTTTTAATGAATAATAATTATGATGATGATGATGATGATGATGGTTATTATTATTATAAATACTGGAGAAAGCGCCCGTTGTTACGCCCCAAAATGTAATACTCTTGACGGAAAATTGGTTCTACTTCTGCTCCAACGATTTGTCTCTGAAATTAATCTGGTATATCTATTATATCAATAAAAGGTCATAAAAGCTGATACCAGAAAACTCATTTTCAGTCAAAGATATCAGCAATTTTTTTTACTAGACACGATTTTCTTTGAACAGTAGAGTCCTTTTAAGCGCTAATTTCGCAACAAAATATTTATCAGCAGTGAAATCAGAATATTTCATAGCCAGTATTGCCGAATGATTTGTGTCGTTATGACGAAAAGTTCCTCATAGCTCAATGCGTCTGTATTAATGACGGAGCCACCTTGAGACGAAATGTGTAATCTTACAAGTTTCTGACGCTAAACTAAAACAAAACGCACTCTAAACACACCTCGTCATGCAGTGGAAGGATTGTCTCAGGATGACTTGAATCGATTAGGTGCGAGGAGCCGTAAACGATATGTGATACCGAGGAACTAGAGAAATTTTAGGGTTTTAATTGGGCCATCTTGGGTCTCCACAACTTTTTTTCTTCGGGTTATTTGTGTTTACAGGTCAGGAGTAGTTTCTAAACAAACTGTGTTTTTGTGTTGATGATGGAGTGATCTATATAAGAAAGTAAGATCGATAGGGTAGATTGGCCCCCGTTAATGAGCCCATACATTCTTTTTAAAGTTTCGAGTTTTTCAAAGAGTAATTTCTCTGAAGCTATTCGGTATATATCGCGCTCAAATTTTCACAATCATATAACTGAAATTGTTATGCTCTGTTGATATTCAGAGAGGATAAAAGAGTATATAAAGGGCAAAAGCTAAGGAGGCAAAAAATGTAAACAAAGATTCGCACACCGGAGACGATTTTTTTTCTCCATTTTTTATACTTTGCCCTAGATTATTATGCAAAAAACTGCCTTTTTCGTCTGTGCAACACTAGACGTTATTGGAAGTAAGGGAAAAAGGTAATCGACCTTGTTTTGACGGTAAACATGGACCAAAATGAGGATTTTTCATCACTTTAGGAACATGGGAAGAAACGCAACAGTAACGATATGTACCTAAGAGGCAGGCGTCGGGGATTATAGCTCAAGGGGGAGGGGGGCGAGAAAAATAGCTTTCTCCCAAACTGCCCCCTGACCCCTAAGTAGTTTTGACACTCATGCAAGATGGCAGCCCGTAACGCAAAGCGCTCGATCTCGACAATCTTACGGGAAAATAGGGGACTGTGAACATTCTAAAGGATAAGAGCCTGTTAATATGAAGTGAGCCAGCCCGGCTACGTTACGTTAGCTGCCTCGGCTCATGCCTTGTACCCTCTTAAAACTTTCGTTGTGTTTATGTAAGAAAGAGGGCTGTCCCACTTATTCCCGAGATCTTGGACCGGCCCAAATCTCGTCAAGCGGGCCAGCGCGCTTTCATATGTAAACCCTTTCTCTTGTTCCAATAAATTTACAAAGATGGTGGCAACGTGTAGTGAAAACGCTCTGTTCTACGAAGCAACAGCGTCCTTAAAAAACAGCCCCACAGTGGAATTGGATACAACATCGACCCAGTCTATGGCAATGTTCTCACTAAACTGAAGATCTTTCCGTGCCGACACCAAAGGCTATCCGATATGTGACTCTCCACTTTGGGCTATATTAAAAAACAGGGCCACAGACAAAGGTATGAGCCCGTGGGGAGGGGGGGGGGGGGGGAGGGAAGGGGTTACTTGGGTTATTTTTTACTGGGTATATGCTGCTATCCTCTCAGAACCACTACCCCATTGTAATCTATTCTGTGGCCATATTATAGACCCCATCTTAGTTACTTTAGGAAAAAAGTAGTTTTCGCCATCCCACCTTAACTGCACTTTCTGTTTATGCATCTACCTTATAAAGCCTTTTAACTTGGTCATCCAGAAATGAACTGACATGACACATCTGTTAAACTTAATGTGGTGTAAATCTCTTTATTTTTAAATCCCTACATAACTGAATTTTCTAACCCCCCAAATCGAAAAAATGTGCGACCCCAGGCTAGTAACTCTTTTAAAATTTCAAGCCCATAATAATCAATCCAGTCGTGAAAATGCGACCCCATCCAGCGGCAAATATCCATTATCCTAAAACTAGGAAATAGAGGGGGTTTGAGTTCATGGAAGAGTGAAAGCCATACGGTATATCCCTGTCTTGCTC
The DNA here is from genome assembly GCA_964035705.1 of Porites rus. Classification (NCBI taxonomy): domain Eukaryota; kingdom Metazoa; phylum Cnidaria; class Anthozoa; order Scleractinia; family Poritidae; genus Porites; species Porites rus. Next base: position 20,446,792 of record OZ038004.1, on the reverse strand, counting down.
ATGCTCCCTAACCCTATTCCAACAGGGAGGAGCTTTAGACCTCCTCCCTTCTCCTCCCTGAATAACTTCAAAGCGTTTAAGCTATGATCTCCAAACTAAACGACTTTTCTTTAAATTCATCTGTGGACATTTTCGAGTCGTCGTGACGTGTACATCATCATTGACGTTACCATGGCAACCGAGTTTTGACAGCCATGTTTGTCAAAATGTTTACTTATCACTAGAAGACTAGAAGACTAGGTTTATTTCTTCTTTTACTTACTGGATTATGATATCACACTTAATTCAGCATTATTTTATCAAATTTATTTTAACTTTTAATGTAACCAAGGCTTTTTAGCGACTCACTCGAAAGATCTTGAAAAAATGCATGAATTTATAATGACCAAATAGCAGTGTTCACTTCCCTCAGAATTTCATAACTTGCAGATTTTTTGCTTCCTAAGCATCCTTCGATCAAACTTTCTTTTACAATTACCTCAATTTATACGGGTTTAAGTAAAATCATCATCATTATCATCGTCGTCATGTTTAATTAAGGTAAAAAAACCACTGCAAAAAAACGTGTACGATCAATCTTGCTCAACGTCGGATCCAAAAAGATCGTGATCAGTCAAAATAGATCAAATTGAAAACGTTACAGCCAAGAAGACTTTAGCAGGGGGTCATGATCAAACAACTTGAAATAGAGTTTAGTTGCGATATTTCGACTGGCCAATACCAGTAGTCTTCATCAGGTTTACTGAGATATCTATTGGCCAGTCGAAATATCGCAACTAAACTCTATTTCACGTTGTTTGATCAATCCCTGCTAAAGTCTTCTAGACTGTAACGTTTTCAATCATCGTCATCGTCATCGACATCATCATCATCATTATCATCATCATCAGGGTGTGCATTCACTCTTGACAGAGGAGCCCACTCCCCCCCCCCCCGGATCGATCCCAAAGGTATGTGTCTTTGCCGTGGCTAATCTTGATCAAGAAATGAAAATACAAATACATTTAAAATACATTTAATTAACTCTAAATGGCAGATCCAATATGGCGGATGGTTTAATTATAATAAATGACGTCATCATATCATCAATGCCAATTTGGTTCTGCCAACAATTCAGCAATTATGAAGGTATAAAAATACAGTCGTCGCAACACTAAATAAAATAGATAGTTAGCTTATAAAGCGGTTTTGGCATTACGCTACTCTCATGCCTTTATAGCAACTAATACGGTATGTAAGTCTAGAAAAGAAGGGGCGTAGGCCGGCCCAAAGACCTGTAGGCCCGGGCCTACAAATGTTTGGTTTGATCACTCTACCGCTTGTAATAAATTATGCGTTGTTGGGGTGAGCTAAAAAGCTAAGAGCTCAAAGTGTTGGTGGGGTCAGTGCATACTTGTCATGCGTACATTTTTCAGGATACTGTGGAAAGTCAGCCAGGCCTACAACCGAGGAGTCGAAAAGCTGGCTACGCCCCTGACAAGTATTGTTTCTTGAAAGATTGGAAAGCGGAAGACAGTTATTCATAATGGGAAAGAACTGACTAGACACTTGCTAGTATGCAAGAAAGCACGTTGCCCCGGGGTATTTATTAGCGTATGAATAGAAATGACTAATGACTAAGGTTTAAGTAATGAAATAAGATAATCTCGATCCTATCTCTATACCTTAACTGTCCTTAACTATCCTAAGACAAGGTATCTTTGACCCTCAAAAACTACTATTAAAACTGGGATCGATTGCCCGTTCGGATCGGGAACTGGGATCGATTTCCCGTTTCGTGGCCTAACTTTTATCCACCCCTTTCAGTACAATGTACAATACAAAACAACATTATTTCCTTGGCTTGTGCATCCACTGGCAGCTTTAATAGACCTAAAGCGTACATTGGCGGGAAAAAAATTGGAAACTTCTGAAGCGATGTAGCAAGTGATGATTGGATGAACATCTGTCACGTGCTACAAAAGCTTTACTCGTGACAGTGTACTTCCGTCTTCAGATTACCCAATATTTTCCTTTTCGCCGACATTTTGTTGGTTTCTTCGTAGTGTTGCAGTCGAAGCAGTACAAGAAGACAAAGCTGAAGGAAATTTAAGATAAGCACTTTCAGCCGGTAACCATGTCTGCAAAAAAGGTAAAGTTAACGTTAATAGTTGATGAACTGTGAACCCCACGCGCAAGGCGTGTTTAATATCTAAGGCTACAGTACTGGTTAAAAGTACTCGAAACTTAATTCTCGCCTAGCTGTTAGACGTCTAGACTCTTGAGTTACGAAAAAAAAAAGGTTTTGGAATATTCATCAGTCGAAAGGGTATCCGTGTATCTTTGTATGAAGGCTATCTTGTGAATTTTAAAATATGTGTTTGTTGGTGCATAACTTGCGGCGGATCGCGTGATCAGACGCGATGGAGTTTATTAGTCGGGAATGGTGGTCAAAATGGCAATGTTTGCGGGCCGTCCTGTAATAAACACAAAATATATAACCCGCATAAAGTCGAGGAGCAAATATAATAAATTTCTATACTAAGTGTACCGTTCAAGGCAAAACATGAATCGCTGACTTCGAAATGGTGCCGTTAAAAATACTTTAAGTAAATTTGCATACGTCATTTGAAAACTCTTGATTTCCACTGACGCGTTTTTGGCTACTCATGTAAACGCAAGTTAACTTTAATCACGTAAATAAAATAGAGACAAGATGTAAAGTGTTGAGATTAAACGTGAAGTTGAGCGAGGTTTCCACTTTTACGCTCACGTGCGACCTTTCATACATTGCCTCTATTTTATTTGCGAACGTAAATTTTACGCACGTACCCAAGTTACAGTCAAACCAGGTCAAGCGTACCCCCCAAGAATCCATTAATGAATTTATTATTCAAAAGTTGAATCCGTTGCTAGTTGTAGATTTCAGATTGATCTCTGCATTCTTGTATGTGTAATGAGCCGTGAATTCACACGCGAGGCAGTTATGAAATATCTACCAGCTCCATTTTCCTGAAATTGATGTAAATGTCTTCTAAGAAGCTTAATCCATTCAAAGATTTCCTATCTGACCAAATACAGAGAAGTTCTCGTAAAATATTCACTGCTCATTACGCATGCAGAAATGCCGCTTTGAATTTGACACCAGTTACGGGAACGACTAACGGATTCACTCTTCAAATAATCAATTCACTGATAGAATATTAGGGGGTACGCTTGACTTGGTTTGCCTGTAAAAATTACGTGGCAATGGGAGACTAGACGCGTAAGTGGCCTATCGTGTCTGTGACGTTAATTCAAAATTTAATTTATGCGTCGTTAAGAAACACCGGAAATGGCAAGTGTCATTAAATGTATATCAAATACAAGTTGTATTTTGCCTCTTCGTCGCTTTAGTATTCGCCATAAAAATCAGCTGAAACACGTACGATATTTACATTGATCTTACATTAGCAAAGTTTGAAGTGAAATTTCAACAGAAATGGACTTGACAGTCGTCTCTTTAAAGTTAGCTGTCAACAACTATCGTTACATCCTGGGAAATAATTAATAGAGGAGTTCACGCTCATAGCTACGTCATGCGTAATCAGGGAAAGATGGCGGGAAATTCAAAGATTTGTATTGGAATTCAAAGCTAGCTAATTCTTCCTGAATTCATATATTTGATGCTTTCTCCTTGAAAAAAGTAACTAACGATTTCAAAAAAATATTAAACTAAATCTGGAGTGAGAAGAAGTCCGTGATCAGTTTTCCGGAAAACCTCAATTTTCCTATACATTTTCTGTAATATTTTGATACTGTCGAATTACAGAAAATGTACGGGAAAATCAAGGTTTTCTAATAACTGGTCACGGACTTCTTTGCACTCCAGATTTAGTGTATTATTTCTTTGAACACGTAAGTACAAACAAGCCTTTCTAGACAATATAAACATGCATTTAAAATGAATGCAAAATTGGCATTTTTCCAAAGGGGATAGATAGTCCATGATTTTGGTCAAAAAGTTGAAGTTTTTTCATCTTTTGTGTTTATCAAAAATAGATCGAGAAAAAGTGTTTGCTGACGTTCTAGATAAAAAAGAAGCCTTTAAAGACTATAAGAACAACTGTTTATGAAAATCGGAAAATTAGAATTTTTCCAAAGGGAAGATCCATCGTTTTGGTCAAAAATTTGAGATTTCTTCAACTTTGATTTTTATGCAAAATAGACTAAGAAAAAGTATCTGGGAACGTTCTAGTTAGAAAAACGTTTCTTTAATTCTTTGTAACGTACCCTTGTAACCCCTTGTAATCCCTTGTGACACCTTGTCACCCCTTGTGACCCCTTGTCACCCCTTGTAACCCCCTGTAACCCCTTGTAAACCCCAGTAACCCCATGTAACCCCTTGTAACCCCCTGTATTCCCATGTAATAGATCGTGAAAATAAATCGTGAAAAAACGATTTTCGACGTTTTATATACCAAACAAGCCTTTCTGGACAATGAAAACAGGGCTTTCAAAATCTACAAAATTGGCATTTTTCCAAAGGGGTTAGTCCATGGTTTTGGTCAAAAATTTGAAATTTTGTTAACGTTTCGTTTTATGCAAAATACACCGAAAAAGTATTTGGTGACGTCCTCGTTAGAAAACAAGCCTTTCTAGACAATATAAACATGGATTTAAAAAGAACGCAAAATTGGCATTTTTTCAAAGGGGATCTCCTGAGATAGTCCATGCTTTTGGTCAAAAAGTTGAAGGTTTTTCATCTTTTGTGTTTATCAAGGATAGATCAAGAAAAAGTGTTTACTGACGTTCTAGATAACACGGGCGAGAAATCGTCAAATTACTCCGAAAACCTCTCGCTTTCTCCACCTAACGCGTCGCATGGAAACTTTTCTAGACTCAAACAGTCAATTTATTTAAGATCCCGGATGTGAACCAGTGGTTGAAAAGGAGCCATGGAGCCCCCGTCTTTCAAACAATTTTTACTAAGTTTTTGGCCTGGTCAAAAATCAGGATCAATTTTGCTGTCGCCGAATAGTTTTGACCACTACAACCTATTTTTTGAGGCCAGAAACTAGTCACCGCCCACAACAAAGCTTCATACCCGAGGTAATTATGCAATTTCTACTTGCTCAGTTTACTTGAATTTGATGTAAATCAGTCTTCAAAGCAATTTATCCATTCAAAGAATTTTCAATCTGTCCGAATACAGAGAGGTTATCGCGAAAAATTCACTGCTCATTGCACATATAGATTTGAATTTGATTTGAATTTGATACTAGTTGCGGCAACGAATGGAAGATTCATTTTTCAAATAATCGATTCATAATTTTTCTTTTTTTGCTCAACAATAACATTTTAGATGTTATCAAAAGTGGCTTCACTCCAGTGTTGCAAGTCATGCTGGGTAAGCAAGAAGACTGTCGCCATGGTAACCCTGCTGGTTGCTGTTTTGATCTACATTGGTTTTAGTTTGGTGGATATAGGCAGATATACAGGAAACAGGTTCTGGGCGTCCGTTACTCCTTGCTTTAAATCCAAACCACATACCGTTCGCTTAATAGAACTCGCCCACAAGACACATTTGGTTTTAGACAGTATGGGAGTTGACCATTGGTTGATGTACGGATCCCTGTGGGGTCCCCTGAGGGGCATACCAGGCCCCCTCCCATGGGATGATGACGTTGATATTGGCATGGACGGGAATGGAGATTTTAAAAAGATACCCCTGAAAGAATTCAAAGCGAAATTTGAGGCTGCCGGTTTGGTACTGATAGACAAACTTCAAGAGAGTGGATATTTATCAGTCAAAGGATACGGCGAAAGTATAGGATTATTTCTTTATTATAATTATCGAGGCACTATGATGCGATCTGGTTATGAGTCGTGGCTATTTTACATTCATTACAGATTCCGCCATAGTTTTCCCGCCAAACTTTTACAGCACCCCCTACCCAAGGTCAAATTTGGCTCCTTTAACATTTCTGTTCCAAGAGGGGGTATAGAGATAATGAAGCATTTATACCCCACTGATTGGTGGAAGGTGGTCAAGCCAAAGAGCTGTAACGATTAGTGATAAAATCAGATCCAATATTGCACTAAAATCTCTGAGCCAGCCTAGACACTAGTTTCATTCGAGGCGTTCCCAGGCCTCCCTACTTTACGCGGTAAATTAGTCTCGAGTTATGTGGTCTCAGTGACATTTCTATACATCACCGAGAGGTACAACCTTGAGGACCTGGGAATATGCGCGCGAGAGGGGTCTTAGGCGTGCACTCTTATAGAAGTGCAAAATTTTCAAAAATCTGAATTTGTATATCTTATTTTATTTTTCGTGACGTAGTGCTCACTTTCGCTTTACAATCTAAAAGTTGATATTGTAATACGTTATGCTTACTGTCACCTATTATCCCGTCCTTGAGGTGCGATATAAGCTGTAGAAAGTGGCGCGCAATTCGCCACTTTCTACAAAGAGAAACGAGAAGGGAACTGGAGTCGGAATGTGTCCCGCAAGTGTTTCTGGGATTGTTATTGAGGACGCGCCTGCGCACCGGTAGCTATCCGGGAATTTCATTTTCTCCCTGTCCCTAGTAACAGTCCCAGAGGTCTTTGCGAAAGATACCAGTTCCCTCCGCGTTTATAATTTATATTATTTATTTATCCTGATTTATTTTACTTGCTTCGCCTATTACACAATAAAAAAATAAATTAATTAAAAAGAATGATAAATACTGTATATACTGAAACAAAGAATAATAAATGCTTCATTAGGTAAGGATGCCACAACAGCGGTAAGCCAGTTACAGTGGTCCCAGAGCTTAAAAAATATGTAAAAAACAGTGAAGCTACATATGACTATTAAAAACAACAACGAACACGGACAGACACGTTACGTAAAACGTTACATGACGGACAGATGGATTTCCTGGATCGTGTGTTCTCTGGGTCGTAGTTATGTTCTAAGGTTTCTAGTACATAGTACTGATACATGATGGATTTGAATTGACTGATCTGAAGGTTGCATGAAAGTTGAAGGTCATTTGCTAAGGTGTTCCAGACTCTGCCGCTGCTATTAAAAAAAGATCTCTGAAAAGTGACAGTATTACATTTCCTTGAAGTAAAGTGAGTAACATTATGGTTGCTGTTAGATCTGGTAGTGCGAGTAACTAAGACTTGTGAAAGAACAGAAGGACTAACTCTAACTGTGCCGGTTACAGCTTTGAAAAAGAAAGTCATGTCTAAAAACCCGTGCCAATAGGAGATGGGTGATAAGTTTCATTAGTCTGTCCCTTTTTGTTTGGTCACATATGAATGGTACGTAGATCCAGATACTTTGTAGCGCGCCTGTGGACACGCTCGGGCTTTCGAATCAGATCTATTCAATGGGAAGTCCAGACTTGCGTGGCATAGCCAAGATGGGATCTTACTAGGGTGAGGTATGCCCAGCGTGTGAGCGTAATGTTTTTGACGAGTCTGGTGTTTTCTCCGTACATATCCCTGGAGCATGCTGGCCTTCAGCGCATTACTCACTGGCTTGTTTATTCCAAGTAAGGTAATCCGTGATGTAAACAACAAGATCCTTCTCGGCAGAGACAGCTTCAAGCTGAGAGCCTTCCATAATATAGACAAAGATGACGGGTTTAAGTTTCCTAGTGATACGCTGCGCTTTGCATTTGCTGAAGTTAAAGTTTAGGCTAACAAAATCTGACCACTTGACCAGGTCAACAGGTCCTCTTGAAGTTTTTCTGTATTGCGCGTTGCTGTAATTTCTTTGAAAATCTTTGCGTCATTGGCGAAAGCGGCAATCTGACTTGATCTAACCACATCTGGCAGAGAGTTCAGATACAGACGGAATAACATGGGGCCCAGGATCGATCCGTGTGGGACCCCTGAAGTCACAGGTAAGGGGCTTGATGTTGCACCCAATGAAGTCACTCGCTGGGATCGATTGTGCAGGTACGATTCTAGCCATGTTCGTAAGTCCCCCCCCCCCCCCCCAAAAAAAAAACACTCATGTAGCTTCCTTAAGAGTTTTGCGTGGTTTACTTTGTCAAAAGATTTAGACCTGTCCAGATAGATTATATTTGCTTGCCCTCCTCTGTCCAGGTTTGTGCCAATTTGTCTAGACCTTCAACAAGCTGGGTTACACATGACCGTTCAGCTATGAAGCAATGCTGACATGCGCTAATAAGATTGAAAACATGGTCCTTAACAGCATTAAATATGCACCTCTCCATGACTTTAGGAACAATAGAAAGTAGCTAGATCGGCACGCAGTTTTCCGCTTGTTTTTTGTTATCCTTTTTGAAAACAGGAACGATGTTTGAAAATTGGCGAATAGCTCAGTGGTTGATCGCAGATTTTATCAAGTGGCACCGTATGGCTTGTCTGCTATCAAATTACGTATGTATTATACTAGCGGCGGAGAATCAGAAGTCGCGTTCGTAATCAAAATTCTATCTTGCTCCAAGAGTCGGCGTTACCCTTGTCCAGGGGAACGGATAAAGGGGACTCTGGGCGCGAGATTGCTTTGCCTAGTTTCTAGTCGTCATTTTGCGCGGGGACTATGCCTTTCGGGTCACGTGGTACGAGCGAGATTTTTGTGCAAATCTTTTCACCAAGATGCATTGACCGAAAAGGCCTGGAAAGACACAGTAGAAGGACAACGCAAGGGATTGCTCAGAACGTTGCGATCTTGTGAATACAGGGTTCGATTCAATTTACTTGCTCTTAATTAGATTCACCTTACAATCAACTAAAAGGGAGGAGCCTTAATTGACATATCAGATAAAAGTACCTCGAAAGAAAGCCACTTCTCTCGTCTCTAATTTGAGCATTTGTTATATGCATTTGTTGTTTCACATAGTTCAAGAGTTTTTTAAAAATGTTTTACCTTTTCCCGATTGAAGGTCTTTCTTTGCAAGTTATTTCGAAATAGAAACACGACTCGAGTGCTTTAAGTGGCCATTTCTGTTTTTATCTTCTTGATCCGGTCTGCCTTCCCCTTTCTTTGGGTTGAAATTCTGGATCAATTTAAGGTTTTTAGGAAACTGCCTACCTACCCACCCCTCCCCTAACTCAACGTTAACATTTGCGTCTCACTTGGGGCAAAATGTTGGGTTAGGGGAGGGGTAGGTTGGCAGTTTCGTAGAAACCTAAATTGACCCGAAATTCTTTTCAAGAACAGGTACTGGTATAACGCCACTACCATGATACCGCTCAGTGAACAAATGATTCCAGTCAGAGGACCGACCCAGCTGAAGGGCCCCCTCATATCACCAAACCTAAAGCAAAAGCCGACATCGATCAACAAATTCACAAAAGATTTCAGAGATATCCTTGCTCACAAGGGAGACACCTCGCCCTTTTCCTGTAGCTCCACCCCGGAGGGGATACTCCTGGGAAATCTTGGTGGGCGTATGCCGCACGGAACTCCAAATCCTGACCCTATTTCAGACCAAAAAATGTCATTTTTCACACCCGTTCTCAGACTTGGCCTCCAAAATCCATACCGTTTTCAGACCTCACTTAGAAACTAGTGAGATTGACTTGTGGCAAGTCTTCTTAGATTGGAACGTCAACAAAAGAGATTTCTTAAAATCGAATTCAAATTCGTATATTTCTCTTTCTTTTTTATTCCTTTGGAATTGAAACGATAAATACATTCATACACTCTGGTAATTTCCTGGAAAACCATACCCGATTCCAGACTAAAATGGGCACAATCTATACCCGTTTTCAGAACAAAACGGCGCAAAAACCCTAACCTTTGGGGCGGCTCATACCTATATGGCTTAGGGCCTGTTTACATGGAGTGGGGGACCCCGGTCTAGTGGGGTTGGTTTCTTTTGTTTTCACGCTCTGAGGGACACAAAACAAAAGAAACCTACCCCACTAGACCGGGGGTCCCCCACTCCATGTAAACAGGGTCTTATATAAGGAAGTATCTCCCCGGGGGCCCAACTTTCTTCCGAATCCCACTTGAACTCATACGAAGCAACAGGAGCCCATAACCCGTAGCGTTCAGCTGCCATAAATTCGTGCAACGGCGTTTTTACAAGTGAGTTTATTTTTAGATAAGCTTTTCCCGCGAAAAATAACTGTTCCACGAGGTCAATTCCTGCACTTGATCGTCGTTTAGACTGTTAGTAGTTCGCTTGGACCTTTTCACAGTCGGCTATTTCGTAGATGATTTCGATTTAATTCCCTTTGCGTGAATTATGCGTTGTCGTCGATGAAGTAGACGTCCTGGTTAGGTTTTGCAAATCTTCTTCTGAACTGCTAGTTTCCGTGTAAATGCTGAAATTGTCGTTTGAAGTACTGTCAGAAGACTCCTCTGAAGATTCCTCACGTGAGTCCACTATTTTTTTTTTTCAATGTGAAGGAGTTGTCCTAGTTACTTATTAAAAGTTTATCATTAATGACGCATGCTAGTGATTTGCTTTTCGAAAGCAATTCGCGGGAAAAGCTTATTTAAAAATAAACCTACTTGTGAAAACGCCGTTGCATAGGCGCAGTATGGAAGTTAGACACTCCGGGTTATGGGCTCCTGGCAGCAACCGGTGACGCAGCGAGAAAGGCTACAGACGCTCATTTAATACACAAAGGGAACATTAGGGCCATTTATACGAGGAAAAATAAGACGCGTCTTACATAAGACGCGTCTTAAATAAGACGCGAACTGTACCATTTATACGAGCATGTCTTATCTAATAAGACGCGTCTTAGCTAAGCCGCGTCTTATTTAAGACGCGTCTTATGTAAGACGCGTCCTATTTTTCCTCGTATAAATGGCCCTATTGTCTCCCCTAGGAATAAATAGACGTAACAAAGCTCGTTGATATGCGATACTACGGTAACCTTGTCTCCTACACACCGTAATTTTTAGGGAGTTATTATAACTCCAAAAATGGAGTAAAAATTTTAGGTACAGGATAACCCCTTTTTTGGGGTTATTTTAACTCCTAATTAAACTCCGAATTTGGGGTCATTTTTACTCCTGAAAAAGAGTTCTTTTTACTCCCAGTCTTGGAGTTAAAATTACTCCGAAATGGGGTTACTTGTACTCCTTACAGGGGTTGTTTTTACTTTTTTGGAGTTAATTTAACGCTGAAAGTGGAGTAAAAATTTTAGGTACAGGATAACTCCTTTTTTGGGGTTATTTTAACTCCTCAATATCTGGGGTCACTTTTACTCCTGAAAAAGAGTTCTTTAAACTCCTTTTTGGAGTTAAAATAACTCCACAAAAAATAACTGCACTGTAAGGAGTTAAATTAGCCCCACTAGAGGAGTTGTTATAACTCCCTGAAAATTACAGTGCACCAATAACAATCTATTGTTTTTATTTTCATATTTTCAAACTCTTATTTGTAACGAACCTTTGGTTTTATCTTCATTTTTCTTTTAGCCCCTGAAAAAGGTTTGTTTTCAAATTGGGCAAATTTGTTTAAATGATATATTTTCTGATTCATTCTTTAGTTTACTTCCCAATCACCTTACTTGCCCTAAGGATCAGTTTGTCGTTTTATATTTTCTACAAGTTATTATTGTACTGATCCCTGGGAGTTCGGGCACCACTTAACGGTTCGTCGCTGTGGACTTGCCCATATTTTATATTGAAGCATAGTAGATCCATGCCTTAATTAACTTGAGAAGTTTGTGGGTACCATTTGTCACCATTTAAAGTGTTGTTAGTGCCCATTAAGTCATAATAGAGACCCAAGGGTGGGGAAGTTGACATTTTAAAACCTGAAAATGTCACTTGTTTTGCAACATTGCTCTAAAACGAGTCCGGAGGGGGGGGGGGGGGGGAACTCGATATATCCTTGGATGGGGAGGTGCGGCTCGGCCCCTCATACCCTGACCCTGTTTAAGACAAAAATCGCTGATTTTCTTACCCTGTTTAAGACAGAATTTCGATTTTTGATACCCAGTTTAAGACATTCGTAGAACATAAGGGCAGGCTGTTTATCGTCTAGGAACAGGGTTATGGGCTCCTGTCTAAGAAAAGATACCCTGTTTAAGACAAAAATTGATAAAATCGATACCCTTTTTAAGAAAAAAATCCCGAAAAACATACCCTGGCTGGCCGCACGTCCCCATTAAGCCCTTATAAGGGAGTACCCCCCCCCCCCGGGAAAACGAGTTGAATAGCGATGTCGCGCGTTTTACCACCCACATCAAACCTGTCTTGCAACAAATTAGGTTGTTAACAGGTTAGCGGTAAAACGCAAAACATCGCTATTCAACTCGTTTTGTATCAATGTTGCAAAACAAGGTGCACGTTTTTTTTTGTGCCCGTTTTTCCGTACCTTAAGGTAAATGAAAATATCCACTAGCAGCTTTTATAAATCACAATCATGATCTTATATTTGACGATAAAAATCTGAGAGAATGTGAAGAAAAACGTTGGAAAATAGTAATTCTAAAAATGCAAGTAATGGCTATATATAGGTCTTTTTCCGGGAAACATAGGGTTTGGAAACTAGTAACAGAAGAGGGAGCAAGGAGATGTGGCAAGTGTTCAGTGATTGGATAAGCAACTGACACGCGATTTTAATTTGATTCCACAGAGTTCGTTACTTCTCCCGTTTCGTGGCCTAAATTTAACCACCCCGTTCATTACAACGTACATAACAAAACAGAATTATTTGCTTGGCTTTAGCATCTACCGGTCGCTTTTATAGCCCAAAACCGTACATTACTTTTTTATAGAACATGTAATGGAAAACTATCTTCAAAGTATTTGACGACAAAAAACAAAAATCCGAAAGCAATATAAGAAAGATGATGTCTAGGTGACTCTAACGAGGAACTCTAAAAACAATTGCTAATGAAAATTTGAATGTTTATTGGAATGGTTATAAATAGGTCGCTTTCCGAGAAATTGGTTGTCTTTACACTAGGCTGTTAAGTAAGACTTAAGAGCCGCTAAGTTTTACTTAACCAAAAATTCGTGTGTGAAGGCCTAAGTAAAATCTCAAGTAACTTTGCTTTGCATCTCATTAAAGTCGGAAAGTTGAAACGATTCAAGAAAGTTTCAAGCGACTTGAAAACCATCCTTATGACCGACTTAGCTGACTTGCAGTTTTTTTTTTGCGGTTTCTTGAGCTTTGAGAAAGGCGAGACAGGTCAATCAATCTTAATTTTGTTGCGTGGAAAAATAACCTGGAGTAAAAAAGAATCGGTTGTGTGTGAAGCTTTATTTTACTTGAAGTAATTAAAATTTACTTGTCTTGAAATATTTCTTAGCTTACTTAGGCTCTAGTGTGAAGATAGCCTCCCACGCAGACGTTCTTAGGGTTTCGAACGTGAAATAGAGTTTAGTTGCGATATTTCGACTGGCCAATAGGTATCTCAGTAAACCTGATAAAGACTGGTTTACTGAGGATCGATCCCACAGGTATGTGTCTTTGCCGTGGCTAATCTTGACCAAGAAATGAAAATACAAATACATTTAAAATACATTTAATTAACTCTAACTGGCAGATCCAATATGGCGGATGGTTTTAATTATAATAAATGACGTCACCATATCATCAATGCCAATTTGGTTCTGCCAACAATTCAGCAATTATGAAGGTATAAAAATACAGTCGTCTCAACACTAAATAAAGTAGATAGTTAGCTTATAAAGCGGTTTTGGCATTACGCTACTCTCATGCCTTTATAGCAACTAATACGGCATGTAAGTCTAGAAAAGAAGGGGCGTAGGCAGTCCAAAACCTGTAGGCCCGGGCCTACAAATGTTTGGTTTGATCACTCTACCGCTTGTAATAAATTATGCGTTGTTGGGGTGAGCTTAAAAGCTAAGAGCTCAAAGTGTTGGTGGGGTCAGTGCATACTTGTCATGCGTACATTTTTCAGGATACTGTGGAAAGTCAGCAAGGCCTACAACCGAGGAGTCGAAAAGCTGGCTACGCCCCTGACAAGTATTGTTTCTTGAAAGATTGGAAAGCGGAAGACAGTTATTCGTAATGGGAAAGAACTGACTAGACACTTGTTAGTATGCAAGAAAGCACGTTGCCCCGGGGTATTTATTAGCGTATGAATAGAAATGACTAATGACTAAGGTTTAAGTAATGAAATAAGATAATCTCGATCCTATCTCTATACCTTAACTGTCCTTAGCTATCCCAAGAGAAGGTATCTTTGACCCTCAAAAACTACTATTAAAACTGGGATCGATTTCCCGTTTCGTGGCCTAACTTTTATCCACCCCTTTCAGTACAATGTACAATACAAAACAACATTATTTCCTTGGCTTGTGTATCCACTGGCAGCTTTAATAGACCTAAAGCGTACATTGGCGGGAAAAAAATTGGAAACTTCTGTAGCGATAGGATGTAGCAAGTGATGATTGGATGAACATCTGGCACGTGCTACAAAAGCTTTACCCCTGACAGTGTATTTCCGCCTTCAGGTCACCCAATATTTTCCTTTTCGCCGACATTTTGTTGGTTTCTTCGTAGTGTTGCAGTCGAAGCAGTACAAGAAGACAAAGCTGAAGGAAATTTAAGATAAGCACTTTCAGCCGGTAACCATGTCTGCAAAAACGGTAAAGTTAACGTTAATAGTTGATGAACTGTGAACCCCACGCGCAAGGCGTGTTTAATATCTAAGGCTACAGTACTGGTTAAAAGTACTCGAAACTTAATTCTCGCCTAGCTGTTAGACGTCTAGACTCTTGAGTTACGAAAAAAAAAAGGTTTTGGAATATTCATCAGTCGAAAGGGTATCCGTGTATCTTTTTGTATGAAGGCTATCTTGTGAATTTTAAAATATGTGTTTGTTGGTTCATAACTTGCGGCGGATCGCGTGATCAGACGCGATGGAGTTTATTAGTCGGGAATGGTGGTCAAAATGGTAATGTTTGCGGGCCGTCCTGTAATAAACACAAAATATATAACCCGCATAAAGTCGGGGAGCAAATATAATAAATTTCTATACTAAGTGTACCGTTCAAGGCAAAACGTGAAACGCTGACTTCGAAATGGTGCCGTTAAAAATACTTTAAGTAAATTTGCATACGTAATTTGAAAACTCTCGATTAACACCTGCGATTAAGGTTGATTTCCACTGACGCGTTTTTGGCTACGCGGGTAAACGCAAGTAAATTTTAACCACGTAAATAAAATAGAGACAAGATGTAAAGTGTTGAGATTAAACGTGAAGTTGAGCGAGATTCCACTTTTACGCTCACGTGCGACCTTTCATACATTTCCTCTATTTTATTTGCGAACGTAAATTTTACGCACGTACCCAAGTTAAAAATTACGAGGAAATGGGAGACTAGACGCGGAAGTGGCCTATCGTGTCTGTGACGTTAATTCAAAATTTAATTTATGCGTCGTTAAGAAACACCGGAAATGGCAAGTGTCAGTAAGGTGGCTCGATACAGTTTTTCAGGGTCAATACCTCCCAAGTTTGAGCGTAAACTACGTCGCCATAAACAAAGATTTGGAAAAATTAACACCACAGTTGTATTAGATAAAGAAGAAAATTGGTTATGATCAGGGTTAGAATGACATCAGAGTTGTCATAGCAACGAAATGACGCCATTACCTATTTTAATTCCAGCAGTATTTCTCGGCACTGGGAACTGTTCTTCATTCATTTTCATTTTCACGTGAACAGCAGTAACTAACAATGCATTTGACATATGCAAAACTGCTAGCTATTGTTATGCACGAAAATATGAAACTTGGAGACAATACCCCTGAATAATGAGAGGCTCTCACTTGTAAACACAAAATGTCTGACAAAATGTTAGCGAATTCAAGCCCTTATTTTACTGCCTTACAATATATCAATAATCTTGAAACTAAGAGGTCATATAAAAGGAGGGTTAATCTCAAGATTCTTAAATTTTCTAAAAAATTTATCGAGCGGTTTTAAAATTATTCGCTAATTTGTTAAAGTAGACCGAAATGTTTACATTTCCACTAACAAGAGTGCCTTGATACATACTAATCAAGTCCTCCTTTCTAGCAATCGGCTGGAGGTATCTCCATGATCTTTCGCACACGTTTTTAAAAAGATTGAAACTACTATGAGGTGAAATTGCATGTCAAAAGCGCTTCGTTTAGTACAGATAACAGTCGAACATCAAGATTGTCAATTTTTTACCGTATTTCTAACCAGAAAAACTTCATCCCAAAATATCTCGATAACGCTCTTACAGATTACGCTTAAACTTCACGAACATCGAGGCAGCTATCGTAGGTAAAAGCTCCAGTAAACGATTTTGGAAGAACAGTTCCCAGTGCCGAGAAATACTGCTGGAATTAAAATAGGTAATGGCGTCATTTCGTTGCTATGACAACTCCGATGTCATTTTTACCCTGATCATAACCAATTTTCTTCTTTATCTAATACAACTGTGGTGTCAATTTTTCCAAATCCTTGTTTATGGCGACGCAGTTTACGCTCAAACTTGGGAGGTATTGACCTTGAAAAACTGTATCGAGCCACCTTAAATGTATATCAAATACAAGTTGTACTCTGCCTCTTCGTCGCTTTAGTATTCGCCATAAAAATCAGCTGAAACGCGTAAGATATTTATTTTGATCTTAAAAGTTCGAAGTGAAATTTCAACAGAAATGGCCTTGACAGTCATCTCTTTCAAGTTAGCTGTCAACAACTATCGTTACATCCTGGGAAATAATTAATAGAGGAGTTCACGCTCATAGCTACGTCATGCGTAATCAGGGAAAGATGGCGGGAAATTCAAAGATTTGTATTGGAATTCAAAGCCAGCTAATTCTTCCTGAATTCATATATTTGATGCTTTCTCCTTGAAAAGAGTAACTAACGATTTCAAAAAATATTAAACTAAATCTGGAGTGCAAAGAAGTCCGTGATCAGTTTTCCGGAAAACCTCAATTTTCCTATACATTTTCTGTAATATTTTGATACTGTCGAATTACAGAAAATGTACGGGAAAATCAAGGTTTTCTAATAACTGGTCACGGACTTCTTTGCACTCCAGATTTAGTGTATTATTTCTTTGAACACGTAAGTACAAACAAGCCTTTCTAGACAATATAAACATGCATTTAAAATGAATGCAAAATTGGCATTTTTCCAAGGGGGATAGATAGTCCATGATTTTGGTCAAAAAGTTGAAGTTTTTTCATCTTTTGTGTTTATCAAGAATAGATCAAGAAAAAGTGTTTACTGACGCTCTAGATAAAAAAGAAGCCTTTAAAGACTATAAGGACAACTGTTTATGAAAAACGGAAAATTAGAATTTTTCCAAAGGGGTTAGTCCATCGTTTTGGTCAAAAATTTGAGATTTCTTCAACTTTGATTTTTATGCAAAATAGACCAAAAAAAGTATCTGGGAACGTTCTAATCAAAAATAAAATTTCTATAATTTTTTGTAACCCCCTGTCACCCCTTGTAACCCCCTGTAAACCTGAGTTTTGCCAGGCACTTCCGGAAACGACTCATAATATTTCCACATTTAAAACGGGCGAAATATCGTCAAATTACTCCGAAAACCTCTCGCTTTCTCCACATAACGCGTCGCATGGAAACTTTTCTAGACTCAAACAGTCAATTTATTTAAGATCCCGGATGTGAACCAGTGGTTGAAAAGGAGCCATGGAGCCCCCGTCTTTCAAACAATTTTTACTAAGTTTTTGGCCTGGTCAAAAATCAGGATCAATTTTGCTGTCGCCGAATAGTTTTGACCACTACAACCTATTTTTTGAGGCCAGAAACTAGTCACCGCCCACAACAAAGCTTCACACCCGACTAATTATGCAATTTCTACTTGCTCAGTTTTCTTGAATTTGATGTAAATGTCTTCAAAGCAATTTATCCATTCAAAGAATTTTCAATCTGTCCGAATACAGAGAGGTTATCGGGAAAAATTCACTGCTCATTGCACATATAGATTTGAATTTGATTTGAATTTGATACTAGTCGCGACAACGAATGGAAGATTCATTTTTCAAATAATCGATTCATAATTTTATCTTTTTTTGCTCAACAATAACATTTTAGATGTTATCAAAAGTGGCTTCACTCCAGTGTTGCAAGTCATGCTGGGTAAGCAAGAAGACTGTCGCCATGGTAACCCTGCTGGTTGCTGTTTTAATCTACATTGGTTTTAGTTTGGTGGATATGGGCAGATATACAGGAAACAGGTTCTGGGCGTCTGTTACTCCTTGCTTTAAGTCCAAACAACATACCGTTCGCTTAATAGAACTCGCCCACAAGACACATTTGGTTTTAGACAGTATGGGAGTTGACCATTGGTTGATGTACGGATCCCTGTGGGGTCCCCTGAGAGGCATACCAGGCCCCCTCCCATGGGATGATGACGTTGATATTGGCATGGACGGGAATGGCGATTTTAAAAAGATACCCCTGAAAGAATTCAAAGCGAAATTTGAGGCTGCCGGTTTGGTACTGATAGACAAACTTCAAGAGAGTGGATATTTATCAGTCAAAGGATACGGCGAAAGTATAGGATTATTTCTTTATTATAATTATCGAGGCACTATGATGCGATCTGGTTATGAGTCGTAGCTATTTTACATTCACTACAGATTCCGCCATAGTTTTCCCGCCAAACTTTTACAGCACCCCCTACCCAAGGTCAAATTTGGCTCCTTTAACATTTCTGTTCCAAGAGGGGGTATAGAGATAATGAAGCATTTATACCCCACTGATTGGTGGAAGGTGGTCAAGCCAAAGAGCTGTAACGATTAGTGATAAAATCAGATCCAATATTGCACTAAAATCTCTGAGCCAGCCTAGGCACTGGTTTCATTCGAGGCGTTCCCAGGCCTCCCTACTTTACGCGGTAAATTAGTCTCGAGTTATGTGGTCTCAATGACATTTCTATACATCACCGAGAGGTACAACCTTGAGGACCTGGGAATATGCGCGCGAGAAGGGTCTTAGGCATGCACTCTTATAGAAGTGCAAAATTTTCAAAAATCTGAATTTGTATATCTTATTTTATTTTCCGTGACGTAGTGCTCACTTTCGCTTTACAATCTAAAAGTTGTTATACGTTATGCCTACTGTCACCTATTATCCCGTCCTTGGGGTGCGATATAAGCAGTAGAAAGTGGCGCGCAATTCGCCACTTTCTACAAAGAGAAACGCGAAGGGAACTGGAGTCGGAATGTGTCCCGCAAGTGTTTCTTGGATTGTTATTGAGGACGCGCCTGCGCACCGGTAGCTATCCGGGAATTTCATTTTCTCCCTGTCCCTAGTAACAGTCCCAGAGGTCTTTGCGAAAGATACTAGTTCCCTCCGCGTTTATAATTTATATTATTTATTTATCTTGATTTATTTTACTAGCTTCGCCTATTACACAATAAAAAAAATAAATTAATTAAAAAGAATGATAAATACTGTATATACTGAAACAAAGAATAATAAATGCTTAATTAGTTAAGGATGCCACAACAGCGGTAAGCCAGTTACAGTGGTCCCAGAGCTTAAAAAATATGTAAAAAACAGTGAAGCTACATATGACTATTAAAAACAACAACGAACACGGACAGACACGTTACGTAAAACGTTACATGACGGACAGATGGATTTCCTGGATCGTGTGTTCTCTGGGTCGTAGTTATGTTCTAAGGTTTCTAGTACATAGTACTGATACATGATGGATTTGAAAGTTGAAGGTCATTTGCTAAGGTGTTCCAGACTCTGCCGCTGCTATTAAAAAAAGATCTCTGAAAAGTGACAGTATTACGTTTCCTTGAAGTAAAGTGAGTAACATTATGGTTGCTGTTAGATCTGGTAGTGCGAGTAACTAAGACTTGTGAAAGAACAGAAGGACTAACTCTAACTGTGCCGGTTACAACTTTGAAAAAGAAAGTCATGTCTAGAAACCCGTGCCAATAGGAGATGGGTGATAAGTTTCATTAGTCTGTCCCTTTTTGTTTGGTCACATATGAATGGTACGTAGATCCAGATACTTTGTAGCGCGCCTCTGGACACGCTTGGGCTTTCGAATCAGATCTATTCACTGGGGAGTCCAGACTTGCGTGGCATAGCCAAGATGGGATCTTACTAGGGTGAGGTATGCCCAGCGTGTGAGCGTAATGTTTTTGACGAGTCTGGTGTTTCTCCGTACATATCCCTGGAGCATGCTGGCCTTCAGCGCTTTACTCATTGACTTGCTTATTCCAAGTGAGGTAATCCGTGATGTAAACACCAAGATCCTTCTCGGCAGAGACAGCTTCAAGCTGAGAGCCTTCCATAATATAGACAAAGATGACGGGTTTAAGTTTCCTAGTGATACGCTGCGCTTTGCATTTGCTGAAGTTAAAGTTTAGGCTAACAAAATCTGACCACTTGACCAGGTCAACAGGTCCTCTTGAAGTTTTTCTGTATTGCGCGTTGCTGTAATTTCTTTGAAAATCTTTGCGTCATTGGCGAAAGCGGCAATCTGACTTGACCTAACCACATCTGGCAGAGAGTTCAGATACAGACGGAACAACATGGGGCCCAGGATCGATCCGTGTGGGACCCCTGAAGTCACAGGTAAGGGGCTTGATGTTGCACCCAATGAAGTCACTCGCTGGGATCGATTGTGCAGGTACGATTCTAGCCATGTTCGTAAGTCCCCCCCCCCCCAAAAAAAAATACTCATGTAGCTTCCTTAAGAGTTTTGCGTGGTTTACTTTGTCAAAAGATTTAGACCTGTCCAGATAGATTATATTTGCTTGCCCTCCTCTGTCCAGGTTTGTGCCAATTTGTCTAGACCTTCAACAAGCTGGGTTACACATGACCGTTCAGCTATGAAGCAATGCTGACATGCGCTAATAAGATTGAAAACATGGTCCTTAACAGCATTAAATATGCACCTCTCCATGACTTTAGGAACAATAGAAAGTAGCTAGATCGGCACGCAGTTTTCCGCTTGTTTTTTGTTATCCTTTTTGAAAACAGAAACGATGTTTGAAAATTGGCGAATAGCTCAGTGGTTGACCGCAGATTTTATCAAGTGGTACCGTATGGCTTGTCTGCTATCAAATTACGTATGTATTATACTAGCGGCGGCGAATCAGAAGTCGCGTTCGTAATCAAAATTCCATCTTGCTCCAAGAGTCGGCGTTACCCTTGTCCAGGGGAACGGATAAAGGGGACTCTGGGCGCGAGATTGCTTTGCCTAGTTTCTAGTCCTTATTTTGCGCGGGGACTATGCCTTTCGGGTCACGTGGTACGAGCGAGTTTTTTGTGCAAATCTTTTCACCAAGATGCATTGACCGAAAAGGCCTGGGAAGACACGGTAGAAGGACAACGCAAGGGATTGTTCAGAACGTTGCGATCTTGTGAATACAGGGTTCGATTCAATTTACTTGCTCTTAATTAGATTCACCTTACAATCAACTAAAAGGGAGAAGCCTTAACTGACATATCAGATAAAAGTACCTCGAAAGAAAGCCACTTCTCTCGTCTCTAATTTGAGCATTTTTTGTATGCATTTGTTGTTTCACATAGTTCAAGAGTTTTTTAAAACATGTTTTACCTTTTCCCGATTGAAGTTCTTTCTTTGCCAGGTTATTTCGAAGTAGAAACACGACTCGAATGCTTTGAGTGGCCATTTCTGTTTTTATCTTCTGGAT
Organism: Porites rus; assembly: GCA_964035705.1. Lineage (NCBI taxonomy): Eukaryota > Metazoa > Cnidaria > Anthozoa > Scleractinia > Poritidae > Porites > Porites rus. Next base: position 20,425,226 of record OZ038004.1, on the reverse strand, counting down.
ACGGTCTGCCTTCCCCTTTCTTTGGGTTGAAATTCTGGATCAATTTAGGTTTTTAGGAAACTGCCTACCTACCCACCCCTCCCCTAACTCAACGTTAACATTTGCGTCTCACTTGGGGCAAAATGTTGGGTTAGGGGAGGGGTAGGTTGGCAGTTTCGTAGAAACCTAAATTGACCCGAAATTCTTTTCAAGAACAGGTACTGGTATAACGCCACTACCATGATACCGCTCAGTGAACAAATGATACCAGTCAGAGGACCGACCCAGCTGAAGGGCCCCCTCATATCACCAAACCTAAAGCAAAAGCCGACATCGATCAACAAATTCACAAAAGATTTCTGAGATATCCTTGCTCACAAGGGAGACACCTCGCCCTTTTCCTGTAGCTCCACCCCGGAGGGGATACTCCTGGGAAATCTTGGTGGGCGTATGCCGCACGGAACTCCAAATCCTGACCCTATTTCAGACCAAAAAATGTCATTTTTCACACCCGTTCTCAGACCTGGCCTCCAAAATCCATACCGTTTTCAGACCTCACTTACAAACTAGTGAGATTGACTTGTGGCAAGTCTTCTTAGATTGGAACGTCAACAAAAGAGATTTCTTAAAATCGAATTCAAATTCGTATATTTCTCTTTCTTTTTTATTCCTTTGGAATTGAAACGATAAATACATTCATACACTCTGGTAATTTCCTGGAAAACCATACCCGATTCCAGACTAAAATGGGCACAATCTATACCCGTTTTCAGAACAAAACGGCGCAAAAACCCTAACCTTTGGGGCGGCTCATACCTATATGGCTTAGGGCCTGTTTACATGGAGTGGGGGACCCCGGTCTAGTGGGGTTGGTTTCTTTTGTTTTCACGCTCTGAGGGACACAAAACAAAAGAAACCTACCCCACTAGACCGGGGTTTCCCACTCCATGTAAACAGGCCCTAAGCCATATAGGTATGAGCCGCCCCAAAGGTTAGGGTTTTTGCGCCGTTTTGGCCGTTTTCAGCAGCTTTTATAAATCACAATCATGATCTTATATTTGACGATAAAAATCTGAGAGAATGTGAAGAAAAACGTTGGAAAATAATAATTCTAAAAATGCAAGTAATGGCTATATATAGGTCTTTTTCCGGGAAACATAGGGTTTGGAAACTAGTAACAGAAGAGGGAGCAAGGAGATGTGGCAAGTGTTCAGTCATGATTGGATAAGCAACTGACACGTGATTTTAATTTGCTTCCACACAGTTCGTTACTTCGCCCGTTTCGTGGCCTAAATTTAACCAGCCCGTTCATTACAACGTACATAACAAAACAGAATTATTTGCTTGGCTTTAGCATCTACCGGTCGCTTTTATAGCCCAAAACCGTACATTACTTTTTTATAGAACATGTAATGGAAAACTATCTTCAAAGTATTTGACGACAAAAAACAAAAATCCGAAAGCAATATAAGAAAGATGATGTCTAGGTGACTCTAACGAGGAACTCTAAAAACAATTGCTAATGAAAATTTGAATGTTTATTGGAATGGTTATAAATAGGTCGCTTTCCGAGAAATTGGTTGTCTTTACACTAGGCTGTTAAGTAAGACTTAAGAGCTGCTAAGTTTTACTTAACCAAAAATTCGTGTGTGAAGGCCTAAGTAAAATCTCAAGTAACTTTGCTTTGCATCTCATTAAAGTCGGAAAGTTGAAACGATTCAAGAAAGTTTCAAGCGACTTGAAAACCATCCTTATGACCGACTTAGCTGACTTGCGGTTTTTTTTTTGCGGTTTCTTGAGCTTTGAGAAAGGCGAGACAGGTCAATCAATCTTAATTTTGTTGCGTGGAAAAATAACCTGGAGTAAAAAAGAATCGGTTGTGTGTGAAGCTTTATTTTACTTGAAGTAATTAAAATTTACTTGTCTTGAAATATTTCTTAGCTTACTTAGGCTCTAGTGTGAAGATAGCCTCCCACGCAGACGTTCTTAGGGTTTCGAACGTGAAATAGAGTTTTTAATTAGTTGCGATATTTCGACTGGCCAATAGATATCTCAGTAAACCTGATAAAGACTGGTTTACTGAGGATCGATCCCACAGGTATGTGTCTTTGCCGTGGCTAATCTTGACCAAGAAATGAAAATACAAATACATTTAAAATACATTTAATTAACTCTAAATGGCAGATCCAATATGGCGGATGGTTTTAATTATAATAAATGACGTCACCATATCATCAATGCCAATTTGGTTCTGCCAACAATTCAGCAATTATGAAGGTATAAAAATACAGTCGACTCAACACTAAATAAAGTAGATAGTTAGCTTATAAAGCGGTTTTGGCATTACGCTACTCTCATGCCTTTATAGCAACTAATACGGCATGTAAGTCTAGAAAAGAAGGGGCGTAGGCAGTCCAAAACCTGTAGGCCCGGGCCTACAAATGTTTGGTTTGATCACTCTACCGCTTGTAATAAATTATGCGTTGTTAGGGTGTGCTTAAAAGCTAAGAGCTCAAAGTGTTGGTGGGGTCAGTGCATACTTGTCATGCGTACATTTTTCAGGAAACTGTGGAAAGTCAGCCAGGCCTACAACCGAGGAGTCGAAAAGCTGGCTACGCCCCTGACAAGTATTGTTTCTTGAAAGATTGGAAAGCGGAAGACAGTTATTCATAATGGGAAAGAACTGACTAGACACTTGCTAGTATGCAGGAAAGCACGTTGCCCCGGGGGTATTTATTAGCGTATGAAAAGAAATGACTAATGACTAAGGTTTAAGTAATGAAATAAGATAATCTCGATCCTATCTCTATACCTTAACTGTCCTTAACTATCCCAAGATAAGGTATCTTTGACCCTCAAAAACTACTATTAAAACTGGGATCGATTGCCTGTTCGGATTGGGATCTGGTTGCAGTTTTCGGATCGGAAACTGGGATCGATTTCCCGTTTCGTGGCCTAACTTTTATCCACCCCTTTCAGTACAATGTACAATACAAAACAACATTATTTCCTTGGCTTGTGCATCCACTGGCAGCTTTAATAGACCTAAAGCGTACATTGGCGGGAAAAAAATTGGAAACTTCTGAAGCGATGTAGCAAGTGATGATTGGATGAACATCTGTCACGTGCTACAAAAGCTTTACTCCTGACAGTGTATTTCCGTCTTCAGATCACCCAATATTTTCCTTTTCGCCGACATTTTGTTGGTTTCTTCGTAGTGTTGCAGTCGAAGCAGTACAAGAAGACAAAGCTGAAGGAAATTTAAGATAAGCACTTTTAGCCGGTAACCATGTCTGCAAAAAAGGTAAAGTTAACGTTAATAGTTGATGAACTGTGAACCCCACGCGCAAGGCGTGTTTAATATCTAAGGCTACAGTACTGCTTAAAAGTACTCGAAACTTAATTCTCGCCTAGCTGTTAGACGTCTAGACTCTTGAGTTACGAAAAAAAAAGGTTTTGGAATATTCATCAGTCGAAAGGGTATCCGTGTATCTTTGTATGAAGGCTATCTTGTGAATTTTAAAATATGTGTTTGTTGGTGCATAACTTGCGGCGGATCGCGTGATCAGACGCGATGGAGTTTATTAGTCGGGAATGGTGGTCAAAATGGCAATGTTTGCAGGCCGTCCTGTAATAAACAGAAAATATATACCCGCATAAAGTCGAGGAGCAAATATAATAAATTTCTATACTAAGTGTACCGTTCAAAGCAAAACATGAATCGCTGACTTCGAAATGGTGCCGTTAAAAATACTTTAAGTAAATTTGCATACGTCATTTGAAAACTCTTGATTTCCACTGACGCGTTTTTGGCTACGCATGTAAACGCAAGTAAATTTTAATCACGTAAATAAAATAGAGACAAGATGTAAAGTGTTGAGATTAAACGTGAAGTTAAGCGAGGTTCCACTTTTACGCTCACGTGCGACCTTTCATACATTGCCTCTATTTTATTTGCGAACGTAAATTTTACGCACGTACCCAAGTTAAAAATTACGTGACAATGGGAGACTAGACGCGTAAGTGGCCTATCGTGTCTGTGACGTTAATTCAAAATTTAATTTATGCGTCGTTAAGAAACACCGGAAATGGCAAGTGTCATTAAATGTATATCAAATACAAGTTGTATTTTACCTCTTCGTCGCTTTAGTATTCGCCATAAAAATCAGCTGAAACACGTACGATATTTACATTGATCTTACATTAGCAAAGTTTGAAGTGAAATTTCAACAGAAATGGACTTGACAGTCGTCTCTTTAAAGTTAGCTGTCAACAACTATCGTTACAGACTGGGAAATAATTAATAGAGGAGTTCACGCTCATAGCTACGTCATGCATAATCAGGGCATGCAAGATGGCCGGAAATTCAAAGATTTGTATTGGAATTCAAAGCCAGCTAATTCCTCCTGAATTCATATATTTGATGCTTTCTCCTTGAAAAGAGTAACTAACGATTTCAAAAAAATATTAAACTAAATCTGGAGTGCAAAGAAGTCCGTGATCAGTTTCCCGGAAAACCTCAACGGGAAAATCAAGGTTTTCTAATAACTGGTCACGGACTTCTTCGCACTCCAGATTTAGTGTATTATTTCTTTGAACACGTAAGTACAAACAAGCCTTTCTAGACAATATAAGGGACTTGTCAGAAATTAGCAGGGGGGAGGGGGGGGGGGGTGGAAACAGAGGGAGGGTCACAACTTTTTGAGACTGCAGAAAAGGGAGGGGTCATGAAAAATGGGCTATTAAAAGGGGGAGGGTCATGTGAATATTTGTCCGTGATCATGTTGAGGTTCACCGACAGAAGAAAAAAGAAGTTCTTTATTTTTTAAAAAAAAAACTGGGAGAAATAGGAGAGTCGAGTGATCAGCTGTCAGAATCAGAGTCGGACTCTTAATGCTGTCATTTAAAATGTATGTATTGGCATTACAAAAAACAGATTAGAAATATATTTTGAGCTTTCATAATACTGACTCACCCTAGTGTATTGCAAGAACTCGATTTTATCATTTATACATGAGGGGGAGGGTCATGATATTTTAGGCCAAGGCCAAGGGGAGGGTTAGCAAATTTCACTCCCACTGCAGGGATGGGTCACCTCATTTCCGAACCCAAATTTAAAATTCCCACCCCCCTCCCCCCCTGCTAAGTTCTGACAAGTCCCTAAACATGCATTTAAAATGAATGCAAAATTGGCATTTTTCCAAAGGGGATAGATAGTCCATGATTTTGGTCAAAAAGTTGAAGTTTTTTCATCTTTTGTGTTTATCAAAAATAAATCGAGAAAAAGTGTTTACTGACGTTCTAGATAAAAAAGAAGCCTTTAAAGACTATAAGAACAACTGTTTATGAAAATCGGAAAATTAGAATTTTTCTCCACATAACGCGTCGCATGGAAACTTTTCTAGACTCAAACAGTCAATTTATTTAAGATCCCGGATGTGAACCAGTGGTTGAAAAGGAGCCATGGAGCCCCCGTCTTTCAAACAATTTTTACTAAGTTTTTGGCCTGGTCAAAAATCAGGATCAATTTTGCTGTCGCCGAATAGTTTTGACCACTACAACCTATTTTTTGAGGCCAGAAACTAGTCACCGCCCACAACAAAGCTTCACACCCGAGGTAATTATGCAATTTCTACTTGCTCAGTTTTCTTGAATTTGATGTAAATGTCTTCAAAGCAATTTATCCATTCAAAGAATTTTCAATCTGTCCAAATACACAGAGGTTATCGGGAAAAATTCACTGCTCATTGCACATATAGATTTGAATTTGATTTGAATTTGATACTAGTTGCGGCAACGAATGGAAGATTCATTTTTCAAATAATCGATTAATAATTTTTCTTTTTTTGCTCAACAATAACATTTTAGATGTTATCAAAAGTGGCTTCACTCCAGTGTTGCAAGTCATGCTGGGTAAGCAAGAAGACTGTCGCCATGGTAACCCTGCTGGTTGCTGTTTTGATCTACATTGGTTTTAGTTTGGTGGATATGGGCAGATATACAGGAAACAGGTTCTGGGCGTCTGTTACTCCTTGCTTTAAGTCCAAACAACATACCGTTCGCTTAATAGAACTCGCCCACAAGACACATTTGGTTTTAGACAGTATGGGAGTTGACCATTGGTTGATGTACGGATCCCTGTGGGGTCCCCTGAGGGGCATACCAGGCCCCCTCCCATGGGATGATGACGTTGATATTGGCATGGACGGGAATGGCGATTTTAAAAAGATACCCCTGAAAGAATTCAAAGCGAAATTTGAGGCTGCCGGTTTGGTACTGATAGACAAACTTCAAGAGAGTGGATATTTATCAGTCAAAGGATACGGCGAAAGTATAGGATTATTTCTTTATTATAATTATCGAGGCACTATGATGCGATCTGGTTATGAGTCGTGGCTATTTTACATTCACTACAGATTCCGCCATAGTTTTCCCGTCAAACTTTTACAGCACCCCCTACCCAAGGTCAAATTTGGCTCCTTTAACATTTCTGTTCCAAGAGGGGGTATAGAGATAATGAAGCATTTATACCCTACTGATTGGTGGAAGGTGATCAAGCCAAAGAGCTGTAAAGATTAGTGATAAAATCAGATCCAATATTGCACAAAAATCTCTGAGCCAGCCTAGGCACTAGTTTCATTCGAGGCGTTCCCAGGCCTCCCTACTTTACGCGGTAAATTAATCTCGAGTTATGTGGTCTCAGTGAAATTTCTATACATCACCGAAAGGAGTACAACCTTGAGGACCTGGGAATATGCGCGCGAGAAGGGTATTAGGCATGCACTCTTATAGAAGTGCAAAATTTTCAAAAATCTGAATTTGTATATCTTAACTTATTTTCCGTGACGTAGTGCTCACTTTCGCTTTACAATCCTAAAAGTTGATATTGTTATACGTTATGCTTACTGTCACCTATTATCCCGTCCTTGAGGTGCGATATAAGCTGTAGAAAGTGGCGCGCAATTCGCCACTTTCTACAAAGAGAAACGCGAAGGGAACTGGAGTCGGAATGTGTCCCGCAAGTGTTTCTTGGATTGTTATTGAGGACGCGCCTGCGCACCGGTAGCTATCCGGGAAATTTCATTTTCTCCCTGTCCCTAGTAACAGTCCCAGAGGTCTTTGCGAAAGATACTAGTTCCCTCCGCGTTTATAATTTATATTATTTATTTATCTTGATTTATTTTACTAGCTTCGCCTATTACACAATAAAAAAATAAATTAATTAAAAAGAATGATAAATACTGTATATACTGAAACAAAGAATAATAAATGCTTCATTAGGTAAGGATGCCACAACAGCGGTAAGCCAGTTACAGTGGTCCCAGAGCTTAAAAAATATGTAAAAAACAGTGAAGTTACATATGACTATTAAAAACAACAACGAACACGGACAGACACGTTACGTAAAACGTTACATGACGGACAGATGGATTTCCTGGATCGTGGGTTCTCTGGGTCGTAGTTATGTTCTAAGGTTTCTAGTACATAGTACTGATACATGATGGATTTGAATTGACTGATCTGAAGGTTGCATGAAAGTTGAAGGTCATTTGCTAAGGTGTTCCAGACTCTGCCGCTGCTATTAAAAAAAGATCTCTGAAAAGTGACAGTATCACATTTCCTTGAAGTAAAGTGAGTAACATTATGGTTGCTGTTAGATCTGGTAGTGCGAGTAACTAAGACTTGTGAATTAAAGAACAGAAGGACTAACTCTAACTGTGCCGGTTACAACTTTGAAAAAGAAAGTCATGTCTAAAACCCGTGCCAATAGGAGATGGGTGATAAGTTTCATTAGTCTGTCCCTTTTTGTTTGGTCACATATGAATGGTACGTAGATCCAGATACTTTGTAGCGCGCCTCTGGACACGCTCGGGCTTTCGAATCAGATCTATTCACTGGGGAGTCCAGACTTGCGTGGCATAGCCAAGATGGGATCTTACTAGGGTGAGGTATGCCCAGCGTGTGAGCGTAATGTTTTTGACGAGTCTGGTGTTTCTCCGTACATATCCCTGGAGCATGCTGGCCTTCAGCGCATTACTCACTGACTTGCTTATTCCAAGTGAGGTAATCCGTGATGTAAACACCAAGATCCTTCTCGGCAGAGACAGCTTCAAGCTGAGAGCCGTCCATAATATAGACAAAGATGACGGGTTTAAGTTTCCTAGTGATACGCTGCGCTTTGCATTTGCTGAAGTTAAAGTTTAGGCTAACAAAATTTGACCACTTGACCAGGTCAACAGGTCCTCTTGAAGTTTTTCTGTATTGCGCGTTGCTGTAATTTCTTTGAAAATCTTTGCGTCATTGGCGAAAGCGGCAATCTGACTTGATCTAACCACATCTGGCAGAGAGTTCAGATACAGACGGAACAACATGGGGCCCAGGATCGATCCGTGTGGGACCCCTGAAGTCACAGGTAAGGGGCTTGATGTTGCACCCAATGAAGTCACTCGCTGGGATCGATTGTGCAGGTACGATTCTAGCCATGTTCGTAAGTCCCCCCCCCCCCCCCCCCAAAAAAAAAAAATACTGATGTAGCTTCCTTAAGAGTTTTGCGTGGTTTACTTTGTCAAAAGATTTAGACCTGTCCAGATAGATTATATTTGCTTGTCCTCCTCTGTCCAGGTTTGTGCCAATTTGTCTAGACCTTCAACAAGCTGGGTTGCACATGACCGTTCAGCTATGAAGCAATGCTGACATGCGCTAATAAGATTGAAAACATGGTCCTTAACAGCATTAAATATGCACCTCTCCATGACTTTAGGAACAATAGAAAGTAGCTAGATCGGCACGCAGTTTTCCGCTTGTTTTTTGTTATCCTTTTTGAAAACAGGAACGATGTTTGAAAATTGGCGAATAGCTCAGTGGCTGACCGCAGATTTTATCAAGTGGCACCGTATGGCTTGTCTGCTATCAAATTACGTATGTATTATACCAGCTGCGGAGAATCAGAAGTCGCGTTCGTAATCAAAATTCTATCTTGCTCCAAGAGTCGGCGTTACCCTTGTCCAGGGGAACGGATAAAGGGGACTCTGGGCGCGAGATTGCTTTGCCTAGTTTCTAGTCCTCATTTTGCGCGGGGACTATGCCTTTCGGGTCACGTGGTACGAGCGGGATTTTTGTGCAAATCTTTTCACCAAGATGCATTGGCCGAAAAGGCCCGGGAAGACACAGTAGAAGGACAACGCAAGGGATTGCTCAGAACGTTGCGATCTTGTGAATACAGGGTTCGATTCAATTTACTTGCTCTTAATTAGATTCACCTTACAATCAACTAAAAGGGAGAAGCCTTAATTGACATATCAGATAAAAGTACCTCGAAAGAAAGCCACTTCTCTCGTCTCTAATTTGAGCATTTTTTATATGCATTTGTTGTTTCACATAGTTCAAGAGTTTTTTAAAACATGTTTTACCTTTTCCCGATTGAAGTTCTTTCTTTGCCAGGTTATTTCGAAGTAGAAACACGACTCGAATGCTTTGAGTGGCCATTTCTGTTTTTATCTTCTGGATACGGTCTGTCTTCCCCTTTCTTTGGGTTGAAATTCTGGATCAATTTAAGGTTTTTAGGAAACTGCCTACCTACCCACCCCTCCCCTATCTCAACGTTAACATTTGCGTCTCACTTGGGGCAAAATGTTGGGTTAGGGGAGGGGTAGGTTGGCAGTTTCGTAGAAACCTAAATTGACCCGAAATTCTTTTCAAGAACAGGTACTGGTATAACGCCACTACCATGATACCGCTCAGTGAACAAATGATACCAGTCGGAGGACCGACCCAGCTAAAGGGTCCCCTCATATCACCAAACCTAAAGCAAAAGCCGACATCGATCAACAAATTCGCAAAAGATTTCAGAGATATCCTCGCCCACAAGGGAGACACCTCGCCCTTTACCTGTAGCTCCACTCCGGAGGGGATACTCCTGGGAAATCTTGGTGGGGGTGTGCCGCACTCCAAATCCTGACCCTATTTCAGACCAAAAAATGTCATTTTTCACACCCGTTCTCAGACCTGGCCTCCAAAATCCATACCCGTTTTCAGACCTTACTTACAAACTCGTGAGATTGACTTGTGACAAGTCTTCTTAGATTAGAACGCCAACAAAAAAGATTTCTTAAAATCGAATTCAAATTCGTATATTTCTCTTTCTTTTTTATTCATTTGGAACTGAAACGATCAATACGTTCATACACTTGAGTAGTTTCCTCGAAAACCATACCCGATTCCAGACTAAAATGGGCAAATTCTGTACCCGTTTTCAGACCAAAACGGCGCAAAAACCCTACCCTTTGGGGCGGCACATATCTATAGGGTTTATATAAAGGAGTATCCCCCCCCCCCGGGGGCACAACCTTCTTCCAAATCCCACTTGAACTCATACGAAGCAACCGGTGACGCAGCGAGAAAGGCTAGGGAGGCTCATTTAATACACAAAGCAAACACATTGTCTCCTCTAGGAATAAATAGACGTGACAAAGCTCGTTGATATACGATACCACGGTAACCTAGTCTCCTACACCAATAACAATCTATTGTTTTATTTTCATATTTTCAAACTTTTATTTGTAACGAACCTTTAGTTTTATCTTTTTTTTTTAGCCCCTGAAGAAGGTTTTTTTCAAACCGAAATATTGGGCAAATTTGTTTAAATATATATGTTTTGTTTTGTTTTTTTTGTTTACTTCTTCATCACCTTGCCGTAAGGACCAGTTTGTCGTTTTATATTTTCTACAAGATATTATTGTACTGATCCAGGACTACAACTGCATGGGAGATCCGGCACCACTCAACGGTTTGTCGCTGTGGACTTACCCATATTTTATACTGAAGTATAGTAGACCCATGCCTTAATTAACTTGAGAAGTTTGTGGGTACCATTTGTCACCATTTAAAGTGTTGTTAGTGCCCATTAAGTCATAATAGAGACCCAAGGGTGGGGAAGTTGACATTTTAAAACCTGAAAATGTCTCTTGTTTTGCAACATTGCTGTAAAATGAGTTGAATAGCGATGATACGCGTTTTACCATCCACGCAAACCAGTCTTGCAGCAAATCAGGTTGTTAACAAGTTTGGACGTGAGTGGTAAAACGCGCAACATCGCTATTCAACTCGTTTTGTATCAATGTTGCAAAACGAGTTGCACGTTTTTTCGGTGCCCTTTTTTGCGTACCTTAAGGTAAACGAAAATATCCACTAGAAGCTTTTATAAATCACAACCATGATCTTATATTTGACTATAAAAATCTGAGAAAATTTAAAGAAAAACGCTGGAAAAATAATAAATCTAAAAATGCAAGTAATGGTTATATATAGGTCTTTTTCCGGGAAACATGGCATTCGGAAACTGGTGACGAGGGCGCAAGGAGATGTGGCAAATGTTCAGTGATTGGATAAGCAACTGACACGTGATTTTAATTTGCTCTCACACAGTTTGTTACTTCCGCTTTCATGTTTCTTCTTCGCCGCCGGTTGCAGTGGAAGCCTAATCAGATCAAACGCAGAGCAGGAAAACTATAGAAGAGCTTTCTTTTCAACTAACCAAAATGTCACACAAGATAAGTCTTTTAAAACAATATGATGAAATTTGTAAAATGACACGTAGACTAGTTTCGATTTCAACAGACTTTCATACACAGTGAGACGAGTCGTGCGATTGTTGGCAGCATAGGCCAGAGTTTACGTGATAATTTTACGATGTTCCCGTATTAAATAAGACCGACTTACTAGCCAAGTTTAAAACCTCGGGAGAGATGAATCACGATTTATGTATTATTATGAGCAATTTTATGAAAGCCATTCCACAAAATGGAGACTTCGATTCTTTGGACACCCAAATGCAGGTTTCCGTGAATAATGGCCATGAATAGAATATAGTTTTTTAAGGTCGGTACACACTTGGCGACAAGTTGCAGCAACACGTCGCGGCGACAGATCACTCCATGTGAAGAGGTCGGACTACTAGTTGCAGCAACACGGTGAGGCGACACGTCGCAGCGACAAATCGCTTCGTGTGTACAGGAGAAGTTTTGTAAAAATCTTTGTTTCCGCAACAGAATTTTGTCGCTGCAACAAGTCGCAAAAAAATCAAGTCAGACTGAATTTGTGCGACTTGTTGCGGCGACAAAATTCTTTTGCAGCAACAAAGATTTTCACAAAAATCCTCCAGTACGCACAGAGCGATTTGTCGCTGCTGATGTGTTACCGCGACGTGTTGGTGCAACTTGTTGCCTAGTGTGTACCGACCACGCGTTTATCCTCTTTTACAAGACCTGACAAGAATTACAGGGAATGTACCGATACAATGCAGGGGCGGATCCAGGATTTTTTTAGGGGGGGGGGGTGGGGGGTGCACTCGTCTCTTGCTCTACTTCAACACCAAAAAACCACATAGTTTTTTTTTTGGCAGAATACCAGTTGTATTAGAAAACTGCAGGTCATCCCAGGGGGGGGGGGGGGGGGTGTGCGCACCCCCTGCACCCTCCCCCTAGATCCGCCCCTGCAATGGAACGTATACTCAACAAACACAACTGACCCGGTCCCTAGAAAAACTGGAAAAGCTGTTTAACTTATCCATACTAAAGAAAAGCTAGCCGGACGGACTGTAATTTTATTTATAGGGTTGAACCCCAGACAAAACTTAGAACCGATCACTTTTCATAATATAGATGATATTTTATTTGAGCTCTCGTAGTAAAAATTTACTGTTTCAAATTTCCACTTTTTTGCCGGTCAGATAACGCTTTATCATTACACCGATGCAACTGGCGCTGCTGGTATCGAAAAGAGCAAAGTGATAAAGGGATCTACCTACGAAACACCCATACAGTATCGACGACATGGCCTTGGTAAATCGTTAGTTTGTTGACTTTTATACCGTTAGGTCATGGTTGTAATCTCTGATTTTAAATGCTAAAAACTGGAACTAGTATTTTCTCCTACGGATATTCTGAATTTCCAACCAGTATAAACTGTGCTTTCAAAATGTCAATAATTATCGGGTGAAATGGTTGCTAGTTTTGCTACACGTGACCCTTCGCCTTGTCTGTTTCACAGCTTGACCAGTTTTGTTTTTGTTTTTTTCAGGAGTCTATTTTACTTCTATTAACCCAAGCAATGACCCAAAGAAAATACTCCTCAACAACTACGATGACGCAGGTCGAGTTGTAAACAGCAAAAGATTATGGGCCAAAATCGGTTGGGTAATCAAGATCAACATGAACCTGAATGAAGTGGAAAAAGTATCTGGTGTTTCTAATCACGACGTGTACTTGTACGAGGGTGATGTTCATCTTAATAATTATCAGTATAGTATCTACAAAAACCCAAACACAAAAGATAAGGATTGAGCCACCCTGTATTTTTTTTTCTTTTAAAGAAACCTTGTGAACCTTGGTGACGGGCGTAAACTAGTTTAGAGAACTTTTTTCTTTAAAAATTGCAATTTCATAGTATCGTAAATGCTCTTGGTTTTTGGCCATCTTAGTTTTAAACACACAAACTGGGCTTACAAACATCAGAAATAACAAACGCATTGACGGACTTTTATAATATCGAACTTGACGTTTCGTATGCTGCAACATACATCTTCAGAACTGACCGTTAACATGAGTAGTAACTACATGAGTAGTAACTTGCCCTTAGAACAGCGATGTATAAGCGCTATATAAATTCCATTATTATTATTAACTATATTTAAAAACAAAGTAAGGTAAGTAACTAATTAACGTAAAGGAAAAAAAAAATATATTAAAATGTGACAGACGAGAAAATTTGCACGAAATTATGCGAACTAGTATATTAAGTAAAGCTTTTCGCTGCGTACATTTTCATTTAGGGCTGGTTTTAAATCACTCAAGAAGAGTCTCCTTGATTTTACAATGGTGGGTATCTGATTTTCCTCTTGCTAAAATGTCAAAATGATCTCATTTCAAATTGTGACCAGTTGAAGTGACGTGTTCTACAATAGCTGATGAATGACGGTTACTGGTGATTGCCTTGAAGTGTTCAGTTTTTCTCTGAGCAATTTGAGCACAATTTAGGCCAAAAAAACTCTATCAAAAGGTTATTCCAGCCCACGGTAGGGCCCATTTCAGCCCTGGGACCAAATCAGCCCTAGCTAATTGGACTGTATTGGCCCTGATTTAAGGGAGCCAAATTAGACCCAAAATTAGGACTGTATTTTACTCACCGAAACGGCCCTGTTTTTAGGGCTAAAACAGATCTTTCTGATTTAGAGTGTATTCATTTGGGTATTACCGCATTAAAAATATCTTAATTGAAGATTTTATGCAATGTTGTACTTTATCGCTTTTAATTGTTTCCTTTTATGAAGCACCTTCTTGGACCGTATTAAAAGTAAGGAGCTTTAGAAAAATCAATATAAGCTCCGCGGCTACAAGTACTGCAGTGAACATGCGCACCCTTCCCATCGGTAACGGCGCGTTTTCTTGTGCCCTCTCCCCAGTCCCCTCCTAGCAGTACAAAGAAGACCCGGTCCTTTGCAGAGGGGAGGGTTGTTCAATGTAAGTCAGACGAGTACGTTGATCGCACAAATGTGCTTAATGCGTTTCTCTCAATACGAGTTCAATCACTTAACTGGAGGGTGCTATAAGCCAGACAAACGATACGAGATACGTTTTGGCGATTTTGGACATCTTGGTTCTTCACAGTAATTTCTGAGAGCTACAGGTGTTAACAAGCGAAAGAAGACTTGTAGCTTGCTTGCATACATCGCTATTAAGCCGATCGAGCGAGAAGTAAAGGTGACAGTCGAGAATTTCCTAAGCCACCATGTTGTGAGGTTACGGTATTGTTTCGCACGTATACTAGCTTGTAGCTGGCTATACAGCCTTCAGGACCCTTCAAAACCTGAAGTCAAGTTCGCAATATTGGTCAGTGCCAAACCAATCATAAAACGGTTGCCATGTTGGTGTCCCAAACCAGTCCTTTTTCTCTTTTTCTTTACCCTTTCTTTTGCTGTAATAAATTTTCCTAGCTACTGGCCACGTAAGTAAAAACACTCTATTAAGGTTCAAGTCGGTTGACACAAAATATTTTGCGCCCCCCAATCGGCTTCTGGGGTCCCCTTTAAAAGAACAACTAAAGAAAAAAGCACTCATGATCAGTTTTTCAATAAGCTCCATCATACTTTATTGTTAAGAAATACATAAACTAAAATGTAACCAAAAAAACAATATTACACCATAGCCGGACACGTAAACCCCGAAAACCAATTTAATTTGGAAAAACAGGGACCGTGTAGCCCCAACCAGTGCTATGGTGACGCCTTTGGGGATTTAAGGCCTGCTACCGTATATAAACGCAAGAAAAAAAATTAAAGCTAAGGTAAATTAATAAAAATTTTAGCTAGGCTGAAAGTTAAAAGAAAACGAAAAGAAAAAAATATTCTCAGGGTAAATACTCGGCGAGGCTGACTCTAGAATAGCGCGATTTGAAATCTGTCGACGTTTTAAAGTGTTAGAGCAATGATATCAAAGCGCTTTCGCTCGCAATATATTTAAATTATGCTTATTAGATCAATGTAAAGGGTGAAAGCTATTATTCCCTGTCTATCACTTAGTAGATAGACGCTATTAATTTTTTTTTTTTTTGTGGACAAATTCAGATCAGGCAAAACATTTTCCTCGGAGCCTCTGAAAATCTTCATGCATTAGAAGGTTATCGCAGTTTATGTTACATGTTAAGCTATAAAATCAGCGTTTGTGGCATCAATTAAGAAGAATTCAGAGGTTCCAAGTAACGCTCTAAATTTAGCCGAATTGATAAATTCAACATTACTCGACCTACACGCAAAAACGACGGTATTCTATTATTCGTACAATAGCTTTCTTCCTTTACATAAATATGGCTCTCACATTTTCTATACATTCCAAGTCATTTATCATGAAACTGATAATGAAAACAACAAAAAACGTCCTCTATAATGGTCTTTTATCAGCTCTTTCACTCTAAACAGCGTCTTAATTTTTACTTCATAAATATAGCAGCTTTACAATGTTAAATATAGTATAAAAGCTTAGAAGATGAAACAATTGTCGCAGTGAAACCTTATAGACGTGGAATTCGATTTTTTTTTAATGATGTTTGATAGCAAGCGCGAGCGTGGCGAAAAGCAGTCTGTTTAAACGTGGGTCTTGCATAAACATTCGTTTTTGGTTTCTTGTGCTGCAGTGACGTGAGGTAGTAGCAAGGGTAGCGTACATCAACATCCATCCTCCGATATGATATATGAACACACCCAAAAGCACTCTTTTCCCGTAAGCTGTTGGAACGAAAAAATAAGATACCTTTATTATTTAATTTAATTAAGAAGGATCTGCAAAGTTTATTTTGCTATTGCAGCAGTTTTTTTTTTCTTTTTTCAGAACGTATAGCCTTGACTTTATTACAGAGGCAAGTGCGATCAATGGCAAACTCCATTTGATGGAGGTGTCTTAGTCTAGAACAGCGTTTTAGTCCTTCTCTTGCAGTCCACAGCTTTAATAACTGAAGTAAAGCAAGAAAAGCTGAAGACTGAGTTAAGTCAAAACCTCTAGTTTAACGAGGGAAAATTATCAAAGATAAGCTTTTCCTCACTCCTCCCGCTGTAGGTTGTAGGTTTTTGCGTTTACCCTTTTGAAGCTGACTCGTTCCAGCCGCTTCTCTTGTCTCTCTAGCACATCATGGAACAGTCGCGAAAGACAGACTATTACAGCATGCAGGGAAGGGATGTTCCACTCGTTTCCCTCGTTGATATTTGAGTGAGAGAAGACAGACGATTGAGGAGCAGTCAGGTATCGAAGAATAACAAAGATAACTGTTGTGATACTCACCAATTTTGACGTCGCCATGGCCATTTACTGAGTTTTGGAGTTTTTTCATCAAGGAACAACTTTCTTAAAAACGTCATCATCATCATTTTCTGCATCATCGTCATCATCATCATCGTCAGCGACGTCATCTTCATCATCTGCATCATCATCGTTATTATCATTGCATCATCATTATCGTCGTCATCGTCAACGTCATCGTCAGCATTATCCTCAGCATCATCATCACTGTCAGCATCAATGTCGTCGTCATCATTGTCAACATAATCGTCAACATCATGGTCAGCGTCATCGTCATTATCATCATAGTCATAACATCATCAGCATCATTATCCATGCAACAGGTGTCAGTCATCTACGTCTAGCCTCTTCACAGGTTGCCCAGCTTGTCAAGGCTCACTGTTCCTATATCTCTCTCAAGAAAGCAAGACCACAAGTTATACTGAACTTATTATCAAGCTAAGTTTTCCCTGATTTGTTCCTTCATTCAGCTTATCATTGAACTTGTTATCAAAGTTAAGTTTTCTCTTACT
Organism: Porites rus; assembly: GCA_964035705.1. Lineage (NCBI taxonomy): Eukaryota > Metazoa > Cnidaria > Anthozoa > Scleractinia > Poritidae > Porites > Porites rus. Next base: position 20,407,891 of record OZ038004.1, on the reverse strand, counting down.
TGTTCCTACATTGGATTGAAGCATGTAATTAACTAATCAAGCCGAAACAAGCAAAGACAAAAAGGACTGGCGTTTCCAGATAATCCAAATGGTCAGGCCGTCCCTATAATTTATAGTTGGAAATCGACTCGGTTGAAAATTTAATAGAACAGTTTGAAACTTATTAATAGAGACAAAACTTAAAAATAATGACTTATGCACAAAAGAATAACGACAAAGAAGGTAAAAAAATCTGAAGAATGTAACAAAAAGGAACTTAAAAATGATAATAATAATAATATTAATAATAATAATAATAATAATAGTTGATAATAGTAATAGTAATGATTATAATGACGGTAAAAGAAAAGGAAAAGCATTAAAAGTGTATCTAAAAAGACTTTAAAATTAAAAAGATACTTCTGTTGATTTTTGAAACGTGACTGCCTTAAAATCCTTGCAGTTTCGTTTTCAAAAATCGATGAAGTCTCTTTTAATGCAATTATTTCCTTTTCTCTTATTATTATCATTATCGTAATCATTACTATTGGTTTTCCTATTCTCATATTATTTATTTGACTTTATTTTCAATTTATTATTTATGATAGCTTATTAAGTATTTTACTATGTTTATATTTATTTTCTTTCTTTTATATTTATTTCTTATTTTAAGTTCATTTTTGTTCCATTTTTCTTGATTTATTTCCTTCTTCGCCATTTTTTTTCTTTTGTGCTTCAAATGAGACCATCGTGTGCTTCATCTGCATGTCATTATTTTCAGTTTTATCCCTACTGACCTTTTGAAAATCTTCCGAGAAGAACGCCAAGACCGTCCGAACTACTGGGAAAACTCAAGTCCCCTTTGCCTTTGCTGTTGTATTGTAATTATAGGTCTTGAGCTTGACAATTTTATACTCAATTTCTGTCCGTCCTCCCATACTTATCATTTAACAGGCCACCCTACCCCGAGCTCCGCCATCCTCGTCGCCAAAATATCCTAACACAAAACAATAAACCAAAGCATTTAGCAGAACACAACTCTATTCTCCATGGCGGGCGAACACCTGTCTCTCCGACCTGCTCACTTCACTCCAGGTACACAATGCGTATATACGATACCTCATAAGAGTCTGTGATACACATTTCTTCTAGTTAAGTTTTAATGCACGTTTCACCTGCTGAAGAATGGAAGATCAGAATCATCCTCTATCACCACCGCTTTCGTCGTTTGCCACTTCGTGACAGCACTTCTTCATCGCCATCGTCATCATCAAGATAATTAATCATCATGATCAATGCAATACGTGAAAGTCCAGCCCTCTACTCATGACGTTGCCTCACCAGATAGTTCCCACATTTTCCTAGAAAAAGGAAACACGAATACAAGGAAATTCAGTAAAAGTTTTAACAAAACAAAGGCGGAGCTACCTACTGGACCAGTACGTAGTTCTAAAACTTCGACAAACATGCGCTTTTCTTGTTAACAGTTTTCTTCCTGCTCACATTTTTTTCATGTATTCGTAATTTCGTGTCAATACTAACCTTTGGCCTGCCAGGCGGGTTCGTTCATATCACCATGTATCAACAGTAAAAAAACTTCTGAGGCTTCCGTGGTGTACTGCTCGCTGTCATGAGGAACTGGGCTGGTTAAGTGGCTTTTAATTAGTGACTGTGTGTTGGAGACAACTTCTGGAATTGCATAGACCTGAATGAAAAGCTTCTAAAAACAGATTATCAAAGCTAAAGGTGCACGATGACAGTTGAACATAAAGTTCAAATTCTACAATTTCCTCCAGACGCCTTCGCCTAGGGGACGAAGTGGAGACGTCCTGGCGTTTGAATACCAGTAATATTTCATATCGATTTGCCTACCAATGAAGCAGTGTTCACGGGTTGGAATCCTACTAGAACAGAGGCCAGTTTACCTATAAATATGTACCACTTTTGGTGCAGCAGGAGTACAATTGACTTTAAAACTCTTCCTTCAACGAAACTATCTGATTTAGAGATTTTTTCCTTTTGAAGGCGAAGACTTTCCTATAATAATATTCTGGTACTTACAGGTTACAGGTTGCAGATGATAAGAGTTCGGAACTGCCGTAACATGGTTAGACTTCTCTGACCTAAATGAAATGCTTCTTCAAAATTAGAGTAAGTAATATCAAAACATTGTCTTTTTAGGGCGGTTGGTAACCAATTACAAACTCCATTTCCTCTAAAAAGCCTTCAAATTGACCGCTGATAATACTCAATCATTTTCTATCTGTCAGCTATCATAAAACAGATTCAAGACAGTGCCGGGTTCATTTGAAATCAACGTCTTGGAAACTGCACTCTTTGGTAGACTAGGAGTACCAGTAACTAAACAAAGATCGTGGGTTTGAATCCCACTAAAGCCTGTATGAATAAAGCTTAGTGTTATCCAAGGAACAGTGCATGTATCAGCAAAATCTGATTTAGTGTACTTCACGGCCCGTTTCCTTCGTCCTTACCTCTCAGGAGCTGGCAAACATTTAGTTAACGCACTAGATCTGAAACACAAAAAGATCATCCAACAGTTAAAGTAACTAAAAGAAGAAACAAATATCTGCGTTACCTTTAGAACTTGGAGTTCTTTCTCAGCCGTAATCAGTGTCTTCATGCGTTTCTTCAGGAACGCAGCCAGAAGTACTTCCAAAACGAGCTTCTTGAGAGCATACGTCAAACAACCAGTTTGACGTGCTCGGTCTTGAGAGGGCGCGCCCAAAAAGACGTCTTCGTTGCGGCGATCATGTGTTCGAGGGAAAAAAAGGTGTAAAAAGATGGCGTCTGATGTTCCTGAAATAAAACTTGTTAAATTACTAAGATTATTATAGCTTTAAAGAAAAAATACGCTGTTAAAGAGGTTTTGTCTTGATCAATCTTTATTGTTTATTATGCGGAAAAGTAACTCTGTTACAACAAATAAAACTTATTTAGATTAAGTAAAAGGAAAAGAACAAGCTGATGAGTTTTTTCTTTTGTTTGGTAAACTTTATTTTTCATCAGCTTTTAATTACAGTAACCCTAATGTAAACGTTTCTGCTCTGCATTCAACACTTCACTTCCGACTTCCAAGTTGTTAGCGCCATGCGTTTCTTCAAGAACGCATCCAGAACTGAAGTGGTACAAGGGTGGAAAAACAAAAGCCATTTACAATCTTGGAAGGGCGCGCCCCAAAAAAAGGATCCATTAACCGTCAAGAAAAAAAGTAGAGGGCGAGTCAAAACACGGAAAAATATTCGACTTTCGACGTACTAGTACCTAAAACGAAGAACTGGTTATTTGTGTGTTTACAGTAGAACACACTGATATGACACTTAATGTCAATGCGCGCGGTGGTGTTAAAAGACATCAGACTGAAAACTCAGCGTTTTTTGTTTGTTTTATTTTTATCAAGGCCATTACAACAAGTATTTTTCTAAGATACCTGCAAATCAAATCGTCATTAGTACTTATAGTAATTACTCTAAAACTAAACCTTAACTATAAACTAATCCTTCATTAAACTAAAACAAAAAAAATCACACAGACAACGCATTAGGTTAAGTGTTTTTATTGAATTGAGTTAGCCGTTTACAGAAATTAAGTGATATATAGATGGGGTGCGCGCCTAAAAGAATTTGGCGTCCGAGTACGATAGACCGAGGAGTGTGACATGTGTCCATAAACCTTGACACCTCGAATGAAACACACCAGGGTCCCCCGGGCGGTACGCAGGGATATTTGGCAGCTTGCTATCGAAACATAGTCGATACCAAACCTTCACATTTCTTTACGCCGAATCCAGAATGAGATCGAAAGTCGAATCGAAAACCGAAAAAGCCGAATGGACCGAACCGAAAATCTAATCGCCTAACAAAGAAAAAAAATCCACGTACCTTGTGCCACACTGAATTATTACTTGGGCTGATTGATGTGGTGCAAGGTTTGCATTAGCTATGAACTTTTCTAGAAGAATAACGGTGCCGCGGAAATTCAATTTGCCGTACGCTATTGCAGACCAAACGAGTCTACTTTGTGCAAACTTTGTACCAACATCAATCAGCCCTACCTTATATGGGCTGCTGTACTCTGTCGTCATGTTCCCCTAACAAAGGACCAAGGATACTGGGACCAAAAATCCAAGACATAGATAGGTATAGTCCATGAAGTTGTTGTTGTTGATGATGATGATGATCCCTTGGAGTTGCTCCAAAGATGAAGTCCGGCCGGCCAATTAGAATTAAAATTATTAAATATATTTGCTGTCTCAACTAACATTGCACTATGCGACAAGAACAACAATTACCGAACATGGGATCCGAGATACCATGAAATTTAACTTCTGCGCGCAGCAGTTTGTGGAATTGTCTTTCCCATTTCCTAATTTCGAAAAAAACTTCAAACAAGTTGTTTGATTCGTTTCAAAATTTGTCAAATTCGTTCCCACATGGAAGGAGAGGGGAAATGTAGGGTTTTAAATATCGAAATAACAACGTTAGTCAAGCAACTCTTAAAAGTTATTATATTACTCTAAGCTGTCTCCTCTAGCGTAACCTGGCCTTCCTAATGATGAAGTCGTTCACACTAAGATGTCATCGGCTTCTATTTCCATAAAAGCAGAATGACGTCTTAGTGTAAACGATCAACATCACCCACTGGCATCGTCATCATCGTTATTGTCCGGTTTGGTCCGACGTGATTCTTCTTCTCCGTTCATGGCTGCAAAGGAAGGTACCTGACCTACTTAATTAACTCGGTTAATGGACTATCTTTCTTAGGTTCTCGACGTTCTTTGTTCTTCTTTCTTCGGCCGGCCTCTTCTTCTTGATGCTACACGTGACCCACAACACAATATGAAACAATATAATAAAATAAATTTTATTCATATTTCCAACATTTTGTTACAAGAATCAGAAAAAAAGTTGAAGAAACAATGTGCTGCATAGGATTTGGTCCCAGTCATGACGTGCTTCAAGAGCTGTTGGAGGTAGAAAAATACTGACGACGTCTGGAGGACAAAGAAACCAATAGCCACGAACGGTCGACGTGAAGACTACGTACGCCTACCATTTGTAGACGATCTGTGCCTGCATAGTGCAATGCAGGACTTCCTAAGAAGAAAACCCTCCAGTCAGGCAAAATTAACAGAAAGACAAATCAGATCGTCTTAGTGTCGACAATGCCAAGCCAAAGTATCCTCTCCTGCTACTTATACTGATCGGGAAATACTATCTATAACCAGCGAGGTTTTCACTTGAATGCAATTCAGGGGCACACATATTAAGGTATGGTGGGCCTCCACATGTGTGTCCCCGAAATATTCGGCCTAATTCGATAGCATTCTCGTGATTACTTCGCAGGCTAATAAACTTAAGTTAGCTTGTCGGCTTCTTCGTGTTCCTCCAACGATGAAACTGCGTCGTAGATTGGTCTCGAAGACTTCCTACGCTTACGATTTGTAAACGATCTAGGCTGTGGTGTGTGGATTGTCCCATGTTGCCCTTGTAACCTGCAACAAGGTGTTAACTCTTCGCGGGAAGAAACGCCTGGTTCCAGATTACCTTTGTTGTAAGACTAAACCTGTTAACTGATCTACCATCACAAGTTCGAGGTCTGAATTGCGCATCAAAAAATTCCATTTCACACTTGTACTTTTTAACATCAAAATTAATTAAAGCCAAATTGGTAGGAGCAGACCCAAATTTGCGAGGCTATTCTAACTATCTACCTGTAACCAGAGAGACCACTAAGCTTGTAAGCAGTGACCAAATGAGGTACTCTCACTGTAGCTGAATGATCTGAAGTCTCCAGTTTACTAAGTTATGTCTTAGAATAATCACTATCTGGTTGAACCTTGCGAATGAAAGCTTCACTTGCCGCAGCGCACAGACTGTCAAGTGAAGTGTGATAGATAAATTCAAATTGGCGCAACTAAGCGGGAGATCGTAGTGAAGTCGTCGACGACGACGAGAAAAGCAGCGGTGGTGACGTCCATCAGAAAAGGCGTAAAAAGACGCAGCCGAACCGTTTCCTTGAATCGAAACCGAATCCAAAAAGCCGAACCTAGTCCTAAAAGCCGAACTCTTGTTGCTGACCGAACACCTGCAAAGGAACCCATCTAATGAAAAAGGAAAGGGGAGGCCCTTACCAGCCCAGGGAACCCCGCTAACTAAATTAACTAAAGTTAGATTAAGCCGAAAAAAAATCCGGAAACTTCAGGCCGAATGTGTGTGGATAGTTTGCTTTGCAAGGTTCATCCAGAGCTCTATATACCACCCTTGACCCAACCCCTAAAGAATGCACCTGACCTGTACCATTTCAAGAGGCTGGGTATACTGTTCTGTTTGGAGGATGGTGGTGTGTGGTCTGGTGGGGTGATCTGATCTTGTGGTCTGGGTGGTGGTGGAGGTGGTCTGCTCTAATGGTCTGATTTGGCGGTCGGGCTGACGATGGTATGATGTTGTATATCGATTTGGTTTTCTGAGTGGGGCGGAATTGATGGTCTGGTATGATGGTCTAATTCGGAGGTCTGCCTAGACGTCTGTTCGGAGAACTGAAAATTGGAAAGAAAAAATACTGAGTTATTATAATTACTAAATGGTTTTATTAAGCAGCAGAGTATATAGCCAAGGAGAAACGAAGAAAAATTGTACAGGAAGAGTTAATTTTTCAAATTTAGTTTTATCTTTGAAAAGTACTTTAACCACGAAAAAGGTTTGCAAAACCCAAACCAAGATTAAGGGCTTTGGTGACCATCATTGCGACTATTTTCCGTTTGTAATAAATATAACTCCGATTTCTGCAGTTTTAGCGCATACTTAGTTCATTTGATTCGGTACAAAAAGGTTGGAATTTTACGCGCACAGTTTCCATCCGAGCCTAATTTCTTTTCAGCCACGTATTTGCTAATTTTTTAAAGAAAGTTAAGTATTTAGATATTTTTCTATTCTTATACTTACCTCGATCTGCCGGGTTAAGCAGGTTGAGTTAAGCAGGTTCCCTCATATCGTTCACAAGTCACTGCTGGCTAGGACTTCATGACTGCAGGCCAGAAAGGATGTGACATCCTGTAGTCGTTTAGGATCTAAATAAAATACATCTCAAGAACAAGAAATTTAGCTTTGAAAAACTGAAAATCTATTACATTTTGCGCTTCTCTTAGTAGTCGTGGGTTTGAATCCCACTAACACCTCGTAAATCCGGCAACCTTCCTGGATTAGGAGTCCATTGAAGGAAAGGATGCGTTCTAATATGCAATACATTTGTAGACTGAAGAGGAAACTTCAACTTTAAGGAAACTGCATTTGGATGAATTATGCTTTCCATCATAAACAGATATAAAAAAAAGGCTACAGATTTTTATCCCACAAAGGCCTCCTTATGTGCAACTTTTAGAAAAGGCCCTGTGGATTTGTATTCCATTAAAACGTAACACGACAGTCATCTTCGTAGACCTGAGAAGGATGATCATTGTAATTAAGGTTATGGCTTAAAATACTGATCAAAGCTTTTTCGGTCGTTTTAGAATATTTTGGGCAAAGATTTTAAACTTTAGGACACATACCTTGGATCTTGTAGGAAGGGCCACGTGTTAATACCTCTTCGTCACCAGGCCGGTTAATGTTACGTAACGACCGTCTGCGTGTTGGAGATAAGCACTGGAATCGCAAAGACCTAGAGGGAAAAGCTTTTAAAACAAATTATCAAAGATAACGTTGTCTTGTGACAGTTGAAAATCAACTTCAAACTATACAGCCTCTTTCATCCCTCGTCCTGGGGACGAGTTTGAGACGCCCTGGTGTTTGAATACCAGTTATATTTCATATTAATTTGCTTACTAACGAAGCAATGTTCACGGGTTGGAATCCCACTGGAACAGAAGCCACTTAAATTATATATTTACGATTCTCGGTTCAGCAGGAGCACAAATGACTTTCAAACTCTTTCCTTGAACGAAACTATGCACTCCTTGGAATATAATGTTTATCTTCTTGAAAACGAAGACTTTCCTATATAATGGTTCTTACCGATCGCTGCTGATGGGAGTTCAGGGCTGTCGTAACAAGGCTAGACTTCTCTGACCTAAATGAAATACTTCTTGAAAAACAAAGTAAGTAATATCAATTCACTGGATTTGTGGGGCCGTTGGAAAACCGATTGCAGCCTTCAATTCCTTTAAAAGGCCTTGGAATTGACTGCTGACATCCAATCAATATCTGTCAGCTATCATCAAACAGATCCTTTTTTGTACGTCTTGAAAATTGCACTCTTTGGTAGATTATGACAACAGTAACGAAACAGATATCGTGGGTTTGAATCCCACTAAAGCCTGAATGAATGAGTTTTAACATCATCCGAGGTTACGTGCGTCTGTCAGCAGAATCAGATTTAGTGTTCTCATGATCTGTTTCATTTTCCTTACCTCTTAGGCGCTGGAAAAAAGCTCACTTCATCGACGCTCTTAATCTGAAACACAAAAAGACCATCCAACAGTTAAAACAACTGAAAAAAGAAAAATATCTGTGTTACCTTTAGATCTTGGAGTTGGTTTTTCAGTCGCAACTTGTGTCGCCATGCGTTTCTTCAGGAACGCAGCCAGAAGTACTTCCAAAACGAGCTTCTTGAGAGCATACGTCAAACAATCAGTTTGGCGTGCTCGGTCTTGAGAGGGCGCGCCCAAAACGACGTCTTCGAGGCAGCGATGTTCCAGCGAAAAAAACGTTTAAAAAGATGATGCCGAATTTCCTGAAATAAAACTCGTTAAATTACTTATTATCGCTTTAACAGAAAAAAATACACTGATGAAGCGACATTGTGTTGGGCAAACATTTATTGTTTATTACAGTAGAGAACCACGTTACAACAAAAATCTAATTTACTTAAATTATTAAGTACTGATGTAAGCTGATGAATTTCTCTTTTGTTTTTAAACTTTATTTTTCATCAGCTTCAAATTACGTACAAATCAATTACAAATTTCTATACTGCATTTAGGACTTCCTTTCGACTTCCAAGTTGGTGGTGCCATGCGTTTCTTCAAGAACGCATCCAAAAAAGTAGTCCAAGGGCAGGGAAGAAAAGCTTGTGCGATCTTGAAAGAGCGCGCCCAAAAAAGATGTGTTTCCACCCGCTCAAGAAGAAAATGGAGGTAGAAACCAAAAAATTGAAAAAGAATGATTTTCGATGTACTAGTACCTGAAATAAAAAAGTTAGTTATTTGTGTGTTTGCAATAGAACACACTGATGTGACACAATGTTAGTGAGCGCGCGTAACTGTGTAATAGACACCACACTCACAACTCTGTTTTTTATTATGTTTTATTTTCATTGATCTTATTACAACAATTATTTTGTAAGATACCTGCAAATCAAATCATCATTAGTGCTTTTAACTAATTACTCTATAACTTAATATTTAAAAAAATCACACAGACAACGCATTAGATATTGTGTTTTTATTGAATTGAGTTAGCCGTTTACAAAAATTAAGTAGTATGCGGGGTGCGCTCCTACAAGAATTTGGCGTCCGGGATCGTTAGACCGAGGAGTGTAACATGTGTCCATAAACCTTGACACCTCGAATGAAACACACCAGGGTCCCCCGGACGGTACGCAGGGATATTTGGCAGCTTGCTATCGAAACATCGTCGATACCAAGCCTTCCAATTTTTGAAGTAAAATCCGGAAACAGATCGCAAGTCGAATCGAAGATCGGAAAAAAGCCGAATGGACCGAACCGAAAATCTAATCGCCTAACAAAGAAAAAAAAATCCACATACCTCGTGCTTCACTGAATTATTGCTTGGGCTGATTGGTGTGGTGCAAAGTTTGCATTAGCTACGAACGTTTCTAGAAGAATAACGGTGCCGCGGAAATTCAATTTGCCGTACGCTATTTCAGACCAAACGGCTCTACTTTGCGCAAACTCTGTATCAACATCAATCAGCCCTACCTTATATGGGCTGCTGTACTCTGTCGTCATGTTCCTCCAACAAAGGACCAAGGATACTGGGACCAACAATCCAAAAAAACAAGACATGACAGGTATAGTCCATGAAGTTGTTGTTGTTGATGATGATGATGATGATGATGATGATGATGATGATGATGATGATCACTTGGAGTTGCTCCAAAGATGAAGTCCGGCCGGCCAATTAAAATTAAAATTATTAAATATATTTGCTGTCTCAACTAACATTGTACTATGCGACAAGAACAACAATTACCGAACATGGGATCCGAGATACGATGAAACTTAACTTCTGCGCGCAGCAGTTTGTGGAATTGTCTTTCCCATTTCCTAATTTCGAAAAAAACTTCAAACAAGTTGTTTGATTCGTTTCAAAATTTGTCAAATTCGTTTCCACATGGAAGGAGAGGGGAAATGTAGGGTTTTAAATATCGAAATAACAACGTTAGTCAAGCAGCTCTTAAAAGTTATTATATTACTCTAAGCTGTCTCCTCTAGCGTAACCTGGCCTTCCTAATGATGAAGTCGTTCATACTAAGATGTCATCGGCTTCTATTTCCATAAAAGCAGAATGACGTCTTAGTGTAAACGATCAACATCACCCATTGGCATCGTCATCATCATTATTGTCCGGTTTGGTCCGACGTGACTCTTATCCTCCGTTCATGGCTGCAAAGGAAGAAACCTCGCCTACTTAATAAACTGGGCTACTGGACTATCTTTCCAAGGCTCTCCAAGTTCTTTGTTCTTCTTTCTTCGGCCGGCCTCTTCTTCTTGATGCTACACGTGACCCGCAACACAATATGAAACAATATAATAAAATAAATTTTATTCATATTTCCAACATTTTGTTACAAGAATCAGAAAAAAAGTTGAAGAAACAATGTACTGCATAGGATTTGGTCCCAGCCGTGACGTACGTCAGAAGCTGTTGGATGTAGAACAAGCTGACAACGTCTGGAGTACCATAAAAACCAATAGCCACGAACGGTCGACGTGAAGACTACGTACGCCTACCATTTGTAGACGATCTGTGCCTGCACAGTGCAATGCAGGACTTCCTAAGAAGAAAACCCTCCAGCCAGGCAAAATTAACAGAAAGACAAATCAGATCGTCTTAGTGTCGACAATGCCAAGCCAAAGTATCCTCTCCTGCTACTTATGCTGGTCGGGAAATACTATCTATAACCAGCGAGGTTTTCACGTGAATGCAATTCAGGGGCACACATAGTAAGGTATGGTGGGCCTCCACATGTGTGTCCCCGAAATATTCGGCCTAGTTCGATAGCATTCTCGTGATTACTTCGCAGGCTAATAAACTTAAAGTTAGCTTGTCGTGTTCTTCGTGTTCCTCCAACGATGAAACTGCGTCGTAGATTGGTCTCGAAGACTTCCTACGCTTACGATTTGTAAACGATCTAGCCTGTGGTGTGTGGATTGTCCCATGTTGCCCTTGTAACCTGCAACAAGGTGTTAACTCTTCGCGGGAAGAAACGCCTGGTTCCAGATTACCTTTGTTGTAAGACTAAACCTGTTAACTGATCTACCATCACAAGTTCGAGGTCTGAATTGCGCATCAAAAAATTCCATTTCACACTTGTACTTTTTAACATCAAAATTAATTAAAGCCAAATTGGTAGGAGCAGACCCAAATTTGCGAGGCTATTCTAACTATCTACCTGTAACCAGAGAGACCACTAAGCTTGTAAGCAGTGACCAAATGAGGTACTCTCACTGTAGCTGAATAATCTGAAGTCTCTAGTTTACTAAGTTATGTCTTAGAATAATCAGTATCTGGTTGAACCTTGCGAATGAAAGCTTCACTTGCCGCAGCGCATAGACTGTCAAGTGAAGTGTGATAGATCAATTCAAATTGGCGCAGCTAAGCGGGAGATCGTAGTGAAGACGACGACGACGACGAGAAAAGCAGCGGTGGTGACGTCCATCTGAAAAAGCGTAAAAAGACGCAGGCGGACCGTTTCCTTGAATCGAAGCCGAATCGAAAAAGCCGAACCTATTCCTAAAAGCCGAACTTACTGCTGACCGAACACCTGCAAAGGAACCCATCTTATGAAAAAGGGAAGGGGAGGCCCTTACCGGCCCAGGGAACCCCACTAGCTAAACTAACTAAAGTTAGATTATGCCGAAAAAATTCCGAAAACTTCAGGCCGAACGTGTGTGGAAAGTATGCTTTGCGAGGTTCATCCAGAGCTCTATATACCCCCCTTGACCCAACCCATAAAGAAAGCACCTGACCTCTACCATTTCAAGGGGTTGGGTATGCTGTTCTGTTTGGAGGATGGTGGTCTGTGGTCTGGTGGGTTGATCTGTTCTGGTGTTCTGGTTTGGCGGTGGTAGTCTGGTCTGATGGTCTGATTTGGTGGTCAGGTCTGACGATGGTCTGTTGTGGTATTAGGATGCGGTGGCCCGATCTCTGATCTGATTGTCTTTACGGTGGTCTGAGGGACTGGTTTCATGGTCTAATTTGGAGGTCTGCCAGGGAGGAAGATGGTCTGGTCTGACGGCTGAAAATTGAAAAGATAACAAGCTGAGTTTATACTAGTGATGACATGGCTCAATTAAACGTTAGAGAGCTACGTAAACAGAAACAGAGGGAAAAAGGAATACTTATAATTTTTTTAAATTCAGTTGAAACTTTGAAAAGGCGGAAGCTTTAAACCGAAAAAGGTTTGCAAATGCCCAACCAAACATATTCAGGGTTCCAGTGACGTGAGCTGCGACTCTTTTAATTCCGATGTCAAACATCTTGGTAACCCTACAGACTCTAACTGTCGCAATCTCTTTACGCAAGAGATCCCGCGAAAGGTCGCACGTGATGTAGCTATATCATATGAGGTTGTGGCTCTGATGACGAACTTTTCCAAACTTTTCTGTTTCTTTAGTACCATTAATTTGCAATATTCAACATCATAGTAACTGTACAGGCTCTATCACAATCTATTCACGCGAGACTTCACGCGAGAGGTCACGAGTTGTGTAGTTTTTTCATGTGAACGTGTCTCTGGTGACGATCTGTGCGAATCTTTTCCATTCATAATAAGTATCGAAAATTGCAATGTACAATGTCATGGTAACCATACAAGCTCTGTAGCGATCTAACCGCGCGAGATTTCGCGCGAGAGGTCGTGCTAGGGGTCTCGCGTGACGCTGTTATATCACATGAGTGCGAATCAACGTGTCATTGCAATAAACTTCAGATATTACAACCTGTTTAATGGAAGCAAATACTGAGTAGCAGATTACAAAAAAAATTGTTCGAAATTGCCCTATTAACACTTTGACAACTACGGGCTCTTACATCTCCCCTCTTCAACACTTCAGTTTAAGTATATGGTACCTTTTCTTTATTCTGTTAAATATAAACTGCTTTTTGAATAAACAGAAATTCATGCAAAAATCTTTTGCTATTCACTTCGAGGCTTTTGGTAATAGGTTTGTCCAACTTTATTTAAAGGTGCGGTGGCCTCATTTTGTGATATTAACTCCGTCAAAATTTCGCTGTTGTACACCGAGTAAAAAATGAATCAAATTTACCGTTTCTGCAAATTCCTTTCGTAGTAACCAATATAATTTTAGAACAAAAAAAAGACGTGATTTGCAGGGTCCCTTTATCTGGACATTGAGGTCCCCACTAAGTTCTCTGTGTTTTTAGTAATATCCACGTGTACGGCCTTGTACTACGAAGGACTTTCAAAATCATGGACAAATTTTGCTCGAGCATTTGCTTTCATTTCTACTTGCTATTTCTCCTCTGAGGACAAATAAATTAACTTCAAAACAAGAACATTCGACAACGAACTAACTTAATTTGAAGTTGGACTTGACGGAATACAAATGTGAACCGAACTAGCGATAACTTTAACAAATAATTTACCTCAGGCGCTGGTTTTAACATCCCAGAATGTTTCCACAGTAGCTTTCTTGTAGTGAAGCTGAGAAAGACGGACTGTCAGTTTATGTGAAAGTGTCTGGTTTCTCTTTCGTGAGCAACTTTCGTCAGCTTTCTCGACCGAAGCTATCAATTTTTGAATGTGCCACGGAGCAACGCTCTGATTTGAATAATAATTTCTGATTGGAGTTTCGTTCTGCACGTGCCTCTGTAGCAAGAACAAGGGTTGTTTACCACATACACTTCGGGGCATTTGGGACTTGTAAGGCTAATTAACATTTCAAATAAATTCTTTGAAAAGATCTTAGGCAAGTGAATCATTTGTAAGGCTGAAAAACCGGTTAGAAAATTTGGCGAGAAAGGAAAAGTAAAGGAAAAACTGGCAAAGTCGTGAAATCTTGCTCCCGTAAACGAAAAACGCTTTACCCAAAAACATTGTAAATCTTGATTTCGCTTTTTCAGGATCGATTACGCCCTTTAATTAACAAATGCAGCCCAACGATAAAACTGTACCCAGGGTTTTTAAATTATTTATTATCAATTTGGGAAGTCCCAGCTAGACACAACTATTAGATAATCACAGTCTCTTCGTTCCGTTCAAAACACGTTTTGTTTTTTTAACAGACAAGGCCTTCCCTTCTTGCCTGTGGGCTTCTTTTGTTATAAATTTCATATTTAATCTTAGCCCAGGGATTATAGCCTGCAAAACAGGCGTTATTTTTTCGCGTTTTTCAGGCGAGCGAAGGCAAGCGGGAAGCGAGCGAGGAACGCCTTCCCCGGTCTTGTGCCTGGCTCTCCTCGCTCGCTTCCAACCAGGGCGGATAAAGGTTTATCCGCCCTGCTTCCAACTTACCTTCGCCCTCTCGCACTAAAGAAACTGAAAAAGTATCGCTTGTTTTGCAGACTACAGGAGTAAAAGAGATTGAGCGGATTTTGCTGGTATCCAAGAGAGCTAGAAATAGGATACTTGGCGGACGTTTGGGCGTGACATTGCTGCCAAGGGTTTGAAACCTTTGAAGGTTTGCCGAGGACGAAAACCTCCTACCATACTCCCCACCTACCCCTCCCCTAATCCGAAATTAACACTAACTTCTCACGTTGGGACAAAATGTTAGCTAAGGGGAGGGTCGGGTGGGTTGGCAGATAAGATGGAGTAAAGCTGACTATGGACCGAGAAATCGTCGCTCGAGATCTGAATCTTCCAATGTAATAATTTCTTTTTTTGATGATTTTTTCCAGAAAACTGGATCGATAAAAACTCAGTCACATTTAACCAAATTTAAAAATATTCATTATATTTTAATTTTATATGTATTTCCTTTACCAATTACTTAAAAGTTTTCTTGGTTATGAGAGATCTACAGATTACTCCGATAGCCTGGGGCTAGTGGACTTTGCCTTCGCGCTAGTGAATTCTGAATCGATTATCCTAGACCACGCTTTTCGGACTCAGCTTTCAAACCAACCGGTACTCGATGATTTGGCGCTTAAGAGCTTTAAATGATGAATGGTTACCGTATATGGGTATTCGAATTCGTTCTTTACCTCCAAGAAAACCCATGGACCCCACAGATTTGGAATCTACATAATATATTACTCCTTCCAATTTAAAAACTTGTCCCTCTAATTCAAAAATTGTCGGCCATTGCAACCGAGGTCCCCACGCAAACCCCACGTGTGTTAGCTCCACATCACAGGAAGCCCAAGCTCGAAATATGACCATCGGTATTGTTGCGTAACGTTCAAATTATAAGGATTTGTATGGGGGAAAAACATTTGTTTCTGTAGCCTACTAATTTAAAGGAATTTAAATAAAAATCGGCTAGCCTTGCTTACGTTGAGCGTTTCTTCTTTTCTGTATGGTTTCCGAGCCGATTTATGGCCATTTAATGGGTGTTATTGGAACCGGTTTGCTCTCCTACTATCTATTTTCACGATAAAAAAATTAGATGAGAATCACGAATATCGTAAAAAAGATTTTAATGTTCACGTATCACGACAAGCAGACCATTCACAGTTCACGGATTTTAATTTCGCATTTTCACCTTTCACGAAAATTAAAATCACTTAAATCCCGTATCAAGCAATAACCCCTTTCACCCCCTCATCAAATACACTGTTTTAAATATAGTTGCAAAACCGCCTGTAAACAGAAACCAAACTCAGTAGGAGACGTTCGAAACCATTGATTATATTCTTAGCAAGTTGTATTCAGAACTTATGAAGACAACGGGGCCGGCTTTTATAATGAAAATTATTTTCTTGGTTACGCATGGAGAATTTTTGTTTTCGTTTATATAAACCAGGCTTATTGGCTGGGTTATTATAAAGTGAAATTATAGCGTAATTCTGATTGGATATTACGAGAATTAGTCAGAAAATCCCCTATGTGACCAATACAAATCAAAACAAATTTGTACACGTATTCAATCGCATTAAAACCAAAGGAAGAAGTACAAGCAGTATTCGACGAAATGTTTAGAGCTTTCATGCCGTTGACCTGTATGCGAGGTGGTTGAAAATGGTGGCTTTATTGAAAAGAAACAGGTTCCTGTCGCATGCGGTCTAAAGCTGGCAACCGGTTTATTAGCACGTTTTTCCTGTCAAACTTGTTGTGTCCGATCTGACCGGCTGTCGGTGCTTGTACATCTGCGCTCGAGTGTTTCATATCGAAGGTTCGCTTGCGTTGTTTTCAGAAGCTACAACGATTCTTTAATTCTTTACCGGTCAGAACGGACGTATGCTTAACCCAACATGAATGATCGGAGCGTGACCCGGTCGCATTCATCGATGAATATCGAAAATTTGACGTCCATTCCTGTTGGAGGCAGTATAACGCTGATCAACTACGCTCACAGACAACTTCCAAATGTCCACAGCCCGTGTAAGGATCGTGGCTGGGCTTGGGTGGTTTGTGCCGGCTCATTTTTCGTCATGTTTATGGTTTATGGCATTCACACATCTTTTGGCGTTCTTCTTGTTGTATTGCTAGATCACTTCGAGGCGAGCAAAGCAAGCACAGGTAGGCGAAATTTCCTTTGCCCTAGAATCATATCAAGAATGCGAAACTGTAAATATTTGTGTGAGTTAAAATATACATATACCTTGGAATTGCTCCAAACTTATTGCACAACATACATTTCTACCCTTCTTGCAGCAAATAAACGAAAGAGCGACGAAAAATAATGCTAATTTCATTTATTTAAATTTCGCTTTCCATTTCCTCTTTGTTTGATCGCTTAACGCAATAACAACACAGTAAAGAATTTGTTGCGATCCGGTTTTTTTCACTGCAGTAGGTAGTCTTATAACATAATTGTTAGTACAAAATAAATGAAAGAAAGTGAAATAAATCGTCGGTGATATTTGGCAAGGTCCATACCGCAATTCCTACAAACTGTTACAAGCCGATCGCAGCGAACCACCCTGGCGGCTAGTCGACCAAACGGATCAATTTGCATGCGATCTGTGGTTACTATAAAAAAATACCGCAACAATATTGTTCGTTTTTACTTGTAATATGCAAAATAATAATTTTCTCGAAGGTTGATGGATGTTTACCCGGCTATGAAATACTATTACGCAAACTTACTTCATAAATTTTGCATATTTTTCCAACATGTATTTGCAATAAAAAAGATATGCTATTTTTTAATGAATGATCACTGTTTTTAATTCAACTGTGGAAAAAATATGGAGGACTCCCAACATGCGAATTGTATGCAAATTTGCTTGAAAAGTTTGTTTTTGTGCCAAAACTATTCGTGGTCAAGTCAACCATAAAATATTAAAAACAAAAAAAACACCGCCAAATTAGTTTAATTGCGATTGGAACATTTCAGAGTTGAAAGGTCTATTTAAAGAAAAAATTGACAAATTTGACCGTGCTTAAAGATCACTTTTCACTTAAAACAGTAGAAACGATTTGCTATGAGCGAATCGACTATTCCAACGATAGATGTGTTAATAATTGGCGCTTAGGTACAAATCCGATATTGCCTAACTTTCTCGGAGAATTCATTTGTTATTCCCACTGTCATAAATATAGCTACTCTATAGTTGAACAGGCTCATACAGTACTCTAAGGTTAGTAAAGCTATGAAAAATCAATTAGATTCAAAAGTGAAATACAGAAAATGTGGATGAAATTTATTGATGCGCGTGTGATCTTTTAATTGAGTGAAAGGTCCGTCACGCGATATTCTATGAAGGGGCCGATACACCATGCGGTG
Organism: Porites rus; assembly: GCA_964035705.1. Lineage (NCBI taxonomy): Eukaryota > Metazoa > Cnidaria > Anthozoa > Scleractinia > Poritidae > Porites > Porites rus. The sequence continues at coordinate 20,389,797 of OZ038004.1, read as the reverse complement.
GCGGAACGGGGGTTTGACCGGGTGCAGGTAGGGTTCTTCGTGTCAATGATTTAGGTTTTGCTTTGTTTTTCTGGTTATTTTATTTTTTAAGGTCAAACAAAAACCAGCTTTTACTTAGAATTCACACGAGACTAGACAATCTCATCTCCTTTGCTCCTTTTCATTCTAGTGGTGTAAGGACGGTCTCCAGAACCCTTCACTCAAGCCACGACGTGATCTTATTACAAAATTTCAAAACATTGCCTTGAGAAACGTACCAAAATGATCGATGCTTTTACACAAATTCTACCAATATTCAGTTTATTGTAAAATGTTCTAACGCTGTCATTTTTAACCATCCAATGACCTTTATAATATCAGCATCTTTATCTAACTTCAACTTAGTGTAAGAAGCCCGAGCTGTACTCCCCTCTGGTTCTGAATTTCAGTGAATCGGGTATACATGTTTGTCAATAAGTTGATGATTGGATTTTCTTAAAAACAACAGAGAAAATTATCCAAGAAAATGCTTTTGAACAAAGGAAAAAGAAACCCGGGTTGAATTTCACCCTGGATTAAGCGCCAATCGGCCTTCGAACAACTGGGCCCAGGGTTTTCAGGAGGTATGCCGCACAATTCCGCCCGCTTTTTCCAGAAGTAGATGTTACTTGACAGCAGAAAAGAGATGTTTTAAGAGGTAATGTTAAACGTCAACTTTGGAGTCAAAGGCACAGACAAGAGTGTTATTCCTTGTAGGGAGGTAGCTCGATAATTGCAATAGTTTGTCTACTTTGTCTTCTACAAGGTTATGATGGTGGAGCCGTCCCACCCATATGTTGCACCATCTCACTGTCTCAATCCTGCACAAAGGGGTTCAGAAACGTGTCACAGCCCATCTGATGAAGCTGATGGCAAACTATGCAGATCCTGTTTCTTTGCACTACCCTCTAGACAGCCGAGGCTCTTCTGAGTTCATTGACAGTTTCTACAATCAAAGCAGCGCGAAAAGGGAAAATCGAGAATGGAAACACGAAACGCTATGCAGTTCATACTGAAGCGAGCAAACTCAGTCGTTGCAAGTCATCTTGCTGTGGAAGGTTGAAGAAGACAGAACAAAAATTCTTCTTCCTCTTGGCTATGACCAGGTATCCGGCTGTTAACACGGTAGTAAAGTTTTTCTTTCGTAATTATAATGGCTCGGCGCGCATGTTGAATATTGGTATGTACCACACAATAGATATGGTCCTAAGTGAGGCGGTCTAATTGGCTTATAATAATAGTGCTTGCGGGATAGCGTTAACCTCAGTTGTTAATTAACCTCTCCTTGTGGCCCCCTTGGTCTCAGTGATAGCTAAATCCCTAACCTGAAGAGGGGGGCTGATTATTTCCATACGTTTAGTTATTCGAGCAATTCGCTCTTTCAGTAACTAGCGTGGTACATACTAAAACAACTCCATATTGGTGAACGATGTGGTTGAAATTATCGAAAAACTGTTGATTATTTAAACATGAAGTGCAAAACCACAGACTCCTTTTCCTGACTAAAAAAAAAAACGCATTTAATTTTCCGACAAAAAATCAAAGCACTCTAACAGGAATTTTACCGCTATGAAATTTTATACAGTAATAGTCGTAGGTTTTAGCGAGACGAACGAGGAGGAGGAAGTTGACCTTTGCTGTAAATTGTATAATTAATGTTTATTTTAGAAGCTTATGATTATTTATGATTACTTTTGGTCCTTATTTGAGCACTTTTCTAACAATACAGAAATCCAAGATGGCGGCCGGGATCCAAGATGGCGGCCATTTGGAAAAAATGCAGTATGTCTACGTCTTATGACGTCATCACGTCACGTAAACTATCTTAAGGCCCGGATGCACAGTGCAACATTGCGTACAATTAACATAAACTGTTTTACTCGACATGGCTAATTATAGTCCAATAATTTGGGTAACTCTACACGTGCCATTGGTGCTCCCGCTGCTCAAAGCAGACATGTCTGTATCAACCATTTCAAATTAGGGAAGTGTTAAGTTCTATTTGCGTAAATCGCACGTGAGGAGTTAAATGAAATTGCACTAATTTGACAAGAGCCCGCCTTTTGTCTTTTCAACGATTAATCGACAAAATGACGTCTTCCAGAAGGAGTCAAAGTGCTCTACGAGCTAACTCGTAAATGGATCAGGAAAATCAAATAATATTTGAAGCCGCGTCACGAGACTGAACGCAATACTGCATCTGGCCATGGTAGATAGACGCTGAAATTTATTTACTACCATGCTGCAGAGCCATGCGGAAGTAGGTGTTTTTGTTTTTGCTGAAGTATTGCAAGTGACAATTCCAGGAAAGGACAGGCTATGTAATCAACAATTGTACGCATTGTTGAACTGTGCTTCTTGGCCTTAAGTTTTTAGGTGCTGTAAACACTACAGGTGTAATTGACTCAGACTCCATTTATTTGGAGAAAAGGATCACCCACCTACCAGAGCTACCCTGGGCGAGCCAACTTTTCATATAATAATTATATTATTTCCTTACAAGACGTAGCGTACTTTTTAAATGAGAAACAAAAAGTTGGCTCGGGTAGAAGGCTAACCTGCTTCTCGATGCCTAGCCAGGTCACCCTTTTTTGATGGTAGCCGCCACCATCCGAGATAACCGGGCCAACTTTTCTCCATGCAAACATTTTGGCTCGCCCAGGCGGGTCAGCTCGGTCAAAGAGAGACATTCAGAGCATGCGCAAGCGCTATTAACTCGACTGCAAAACTAATATTAGACTGTTTATCAAGAAGAAGAAATACCAAAATCGAAACAGTGAGTTTTCACGTTTCGTTTGCACGGCCTTGTGAGTTCTTGGAGGCCGGAAAATCCACGTATAAAAATACAAAACAGTGGGGGTATGCCAAAGGATTAATTTATTTTTCGCCTTTCCTTTCTGTTCCTTGGAACGGACCCCAAAGCTTTTGAAGTAGTTATTCAACTGTAACATATTGATTACATATGGAGATGAAAGATGCATTCTCAATCAAATTTCTGGGCTCAATTTAAGCCTGAATTTTAAGGTAGCAGCAATGAATATCTAACATGAATCATTCTCAGACAAGGTTCATTTTATCATTAATAATTTTTGATAATTTTATTTACCATCCTTTACCATCCTTTGAAAATTATTAGGACTGGACTTAACGATTCTTTTAAATTCCTCTTGTTTAGCGACACATACGTTTTTGCCCGGACGTATCCGGAAAATATATTCTTCTTCTTTTTCTTCTTTTCTTTTTTCTTTTTTTCCTAATTTTCAGTTCTGTCTTATTCCCTTCTTCTTACTGCGAGAATCGAGTGTACCTCTACTTTTACTTCATTTGATCCTCTCACAACCAGGGCCTTTAAGAATAGACCTTTGTCACGCGGCGGCCATTTTGTCCCGAGAGATTAAAAACGCTTTGTATTTGCACGGCCAGCCTCGTTCTTACTGCGGGGCTAACCGTGGAAAAACAAAGCTTTTTAATCTCCTGGGACAAAATGGCCGCCACTTGACAAAGGTCTTCACATGACGTCATGTCCTCCATGTTGGGGTTCCAAAACAATGCTCAAAAATGGTAGCCATGTTGGGGGGCCAAGACGACTGTGGAACTCGTTTCTTATGTAAAACCCTTCTTTTTTTGCGATTAATTAGCAGAGATGCTTGCCACAAGGAGTAAAAAAGCTCTATAACGTTTTCCTGATGACATGAAAAGAACTCAGCTTGACTACTAAGTTGTGCTCCCAGACAGTACCGATATGCAGGTTGAAACAAATAGTAACGTCTTTTGCAGAGATAAACTCATCTTAATTCTGTATTTTTTCTTTCCTTTTTCAGCCTGGATTGGCTCAATATCCGTCAATCTTCTATTCCTCTTCAGCCCTGTCACCAGTTCCCTCGCGGAACGTTATGGCGTGCGAGTCGTCACAATTGCTGGAGGCCTTGTAATGAGTGTCGGACTATTTCTCAGTTCCTACGCCCCCAGCCTCGTCTTCTTATACATCAGCTACGGGGTTCTCCTAGGGATTGGCACTAGCTTGTGCGGGACAATGGCTTTAATAGTAACTGCGGACTATTTCGACAAGCACCTTTCTTTAGCCACTGGAATTGTGGCCTCGGGGAGTAGTTTTGGAACTCTAGCTTTTGCGCCAACGCTTCAAGTCTTAGTCGGGAAGTTTGGATGGCAGACTACCTTTCGCATAATGTGTTTAGGCGGCATAGCCTTGGCTGCTACAGGACTCGTTTACAAAAGAGTGAACAGGAACCTTGTTCATTTGCCTTCTGGGAAAAACCAATGCTTTGACCTGTCTGTTTTGAGGAATAAGTCCTTCGTCGTGTGGACCTTGGCAACTTCAGTGGCTGGCTTTGGTTACTTCATACCACACTTCTACTTGGTACGTGCAACACCCAAACCACAATCAAACACTTTCTTGTCTTACACTGCACCATCTTCCAACACCTTGGCCCACCATGAGCCTTGTGATTTGCATTGCACTGCGATGTAAACCTAGGTGAAATGTTTCAGTCGTGTTTCATACTGGTGGCATAACGGCAAAGTCTATTTCCCTTTCGTAAACGGTCGTTGCCATTTTAACAGTCGATACCACTCTTTAGCCATGATAGATGAAATATATACCCTAGATTAAGTTGCAATAAGACAAAGTTTTTGAATAGTCTTAACAAGATCGACGTTGAAGCCCAAGGTTTATTTGCGTTAAAATTTATGAAAAGAGTTTAGGGTCATCTGTTGTTGATATATCATGTAGAAAGACAGTTTGCTGGTTTATGTACTTAAATTTTCGGAATTTTGGTGGGTGTGAAAATTTAGTGGTAAGGCGCGAGAAAGATTAGGATTCGAAAGGTCCAGGTTCGACCCTAGTTTCCGATCGTTTTTCTTTTTGTTAGAAACACATTCAATAAAAGACCAAAAATTTTCTAAGTGCCTTAAAATGGCAGTGACCGTTAACGAAAAGGAAATTTGCAACGGCACTTGCTTAGTCCCTGTACGGCGTTTTCCCAGTCTCTCTCGGTCAATTCGTTTCGGTGACGTATCCGAGGCGAACGGGCAGGAAACGCCCTCACATTTTCGCACTGACCACGTGACCCGAAACGCTTTGGCCGCGAGGAAAAATGAGGCCTGGGGACTAGGCAACAACGGCACAACATGAACAAAGACGACCCATAAATAGAGTTTTCCTAATGAGTTTTTCGGGATCTAGGATTTGCCTTACTTGAAGGCCGGGTCGGGATTCGGGATTGATAGCAAAAGGGGAGCGAGGTTCGGGATTGAAAATGTGTACGGTACTGAGGGATGCCGAAAATAACTATCGGGACTACGGGATTGAGTGAAAAATCGGGTCGGGATGACGGGTTTGAAGAACCCTATCGGGGACCCTTTGACTAAACATAACGACTAAACAGCGAGCAAATCAGGAGCACGTTTTTTGGGGGGAGGAGTTGGGAGGCTGGGGACAAAAGGGTCTCAATGCGGTAGAGGCTTTTACCGATAACTGACAATATCGCGCCATTTTTACTCCTAAAGGTTCTAATTTCTTTCCCAAACGGTTACAAATTTTTTGAAAATTTGCCTCAGTGTTGTTTATATGCCAAAAATAAATTTTCTTTGTTTTAAAACGCATTTTGTCTCAATTAGGTCTCTTATGACATATTTGGCCAAGGCGGAACGTGTAATTAAGCGACTTTCATACGTATGAATGACTCGTATCTATAATAGTGGCTAGAAAAATGATTGCACATGTTTTATGATTACAGATTTCTTTTTTTGTCTAATAACAAAAGCTGTTTTCCGTTTAAATGATAAAGTTTAGTCCAAAGGTTGAAGTTAACCCCATTGAGACCCTTGTACAACGGTGGACTTAGTCACGTTTAATAGTGATGGTCCAAAGAACGGTTGCATAGGAACTTATAGTTGAAAGCACTTTTGTGAACCTCATTTACCATTTAGTGGAAACGTGGGCAATGCATGATGTATAAAATAATTAGTAAATGAAACTGTTTTTTCATGTGCTAGACAACAATAACAACTACCGAACAATTAAGTTGCTCTGTGAAGTACTTTTTCCATTCCTACGGCAACCTGAGGGGGTGATTTACATGAGCTGGTCTGGCTGGATTTGCCGAGGACACTTTTATCTCGATTTTACATAAGGCGAGCCGGAACGGGGGCGTACATAGATTTCAGTGATACGAGCAGTATGTAAACTACTTTCCTGTCGCCAGCTTGGTTCGCCAGGCTGGCCCGGCGAGAGTAATTACATAGAAAAATTCCAGCGCAGCTAACCTGGCTAGCTAGGTCGTCACATAATCGAGAAGAAAATCTTTAGCCTGTACACATACGTCGTTCTCTTTTTCTTTTCGACAATCGGTAAGCGCTCGCGAGAAAAAAAATTTTCTTATGTTACTTCTATTTTCTTTTTCCCCACCCCATACGCTAGCGGTCAGTGTATCCTCAGAAGATTAATATTCATTCGTGTGCTCGAGGGTCTCTAAAGAAAAACAAATAGAGTGTCTTTTAATCTTTATTGCGTTTAGTCTATGTCCCGAGATCTCGACAAATCGAGCCAGCCCAGCCCATATGTAACTGGCTTTTTAGAAAGAGTGATGGGGCGTCCATTCACGTGGTCCGTGCTTCATGGTTACTCCCAGCTCGCCACTTTTTTTATTGCTCCACCCTTTCTCGTGCCCCTTGCGTTTCCGAAAACGTGGAAAAGGAACCGCTTAGCAGGCATTTGCTTTTTTCACTTGTGGGTAGTATACCATGAGTGTGTTACGAAAGCAAGCGCAAGCTTTTGTCCACTAAGAAGTTTACACTTGTCCTGTAAGCGTCAAAGTTGACGAAACGTTAGTCTTTTCTTTAGTCGTTATGTTTAAGTCCACTGTTCCCTCTGGGTCGTTTGTTAAATTGACAGTTAGCTGTCTAAATTACGTCAAACAGCACCAAAAACCTTCTCATGATATCCGGCTGCGCTGTCTTTTTCATGTTAAACGTCAATTAGTCTGAGCAAACAGCCTACGTTTCGCGATGCAACAATTGGTTTCCCCGCGAAATGACGTCTGGTGAATCAGTGCAGAAATTCTATACTCTGCCGATGCCTTGTTAGTACCCAGATCTGGGTAGTACTTCTGATTGGTCATGTACGAGGGAAATCTGCTTCTACCAATCAGAAGAACTACCCAGATTTATGTGGTGACACATCATCAGTATTGAATCTCTGCGCAAGATCCTTTGACGTCATTTCGCCGGGAAACCAGTAATGGCGTTGCGAAATCTCGGCTGTTTTCTCAGGCTAAACGTCAATATGCATGAAGGCTTTCATTTTTATAACCTTGCCGTTATGACGCTAGTGAGAAACAAGCTAACCTGGGAATACAGTCGCCTCTCATCGCTCCCACCACTAGGAACGTTTTGCGAAAGAAGCTCTCTCTCGAAAAACGTTTCCAGTGGAGTCGATTGGAGACTGAGAGATCGGAGACTGTATTCGCAGGTTGGAATAGGCTTAATCCTATTTACACTCGTAATTTTTTGGCGCCGCTCGCGTTATTTCAAGAATATTGAAGCATAACTTACCGCAAAATATATATGGCTTTCGAGGGGCGTGACGTCATAACGCCTAAATGGCCGCCATCTTGAATTTTTAATTATATCATAGCAATGCCAAATTAATACCGTTCTCTAATACGATCTAAACTCTATAAAAATTTTCCATCAATAAGAAATTTTTTTTTCGGTTTGGGTAAACTTGCCTTCTAAACAGCTAACTTTACATATCCTGATAAACACGTATCACACAACTGCACAGCGAGATTTGAAGTATTTAGCCTGCGAACGAAGGCGTATTTCCGGTAATCGCTTCCGTCCAAGTGAGAAAGTTATTTTTTGGGATGGAGAGAAGCGACGACTGAAACAACATCTGGGTTCGCAGGCTAGATTTTATTGCTCAGAGTGTTTTTATAGCAGATTGGTCACTCACTCATAGTCACAGCGAATTTGTTGTCCTTAAGGACTCCATAAACCCAAAAATATTTCCAATTCTGAAAGGGCATACCATATTTCACTGAGCCACGACCCTGACTGGTCGCCTTCAGGAGTTCAATTTTAGCATCCCTTTCCTTTCTAAAGGCCCCCTAGGGCTTTTCTTATTCTTATTCTTCGAGAATGGGAGGAGGCGTGCTTATCTGTTTTTATTTTTTGGCCGCGAGGTTGGGCGTTTGATTGGGGAAAGCACTTATATGAGGAACTACGGCATCAATTAATGAAGTAGTGTGGACATAAACGATAATGCAAATATCTGACCTGTTTTGGCCAATTTGTTTAGGCTTCAATCTACCTTAAATTTTACCATCCTTAAATTATGGGCGTACTACAAAGAAAAGGAACGTATTTCTACCAGGGACCGAACTTCTAAGACATCTGGTCCAGTCTATTCTAGTGTTGGATAGCGCTATCCACTTGATTAATCACTATCCAGAGAATAAATATTAGGGAAACCAATTGCGTTATTCACTGGATAAAGGTTGATTAGTAGATAGCGCTATATCCACCATTTGAACAACTAGGACCAAGACGTGAAGAGACAATGTGTACCAAAGGAATTCGTTTAAAAAATAATGCGATAGATGGACAGACTCGAATCCACAGCCCTACGTATTCGCCACGGCACTATGCACAACGCCTCTGGATTATTTGACCGTTTATTTTGTTAACAACAACAACTATTGATGCAGCCTACATCAACAGTGATTCGACCTCATTTGAAATATTGTTTCAGGAGCCCATTACCTGGGAACGTCCTTCTCGTATAGACCCGCCCTGGATCTTATCTCTGTGTTAGATTTTTATGCTATTTATAGATTTAACTTTCGCGCCAAAAAATCTCTTAGCCAATCGAAGCGCCGAAGGATTTCCAGCAATGGCGGACGAGAGCAGTAGAGTGTGAAGTAAAAAAGGACGGGAATGATGACCGAGGAGCCTCTATTTTGAAGGTCGAATGTCACGAATAAGGAGCTTAAGCAAAGACGTTCAGTTTTTGAGCGACGCACGGCAACCGGAAGTAGACTTTTTGCATTCTTGGGGCACTAGATTTTGCAAAATCGTCTATTTAAGAGTAGAGACACTTAGCAAGACAAAATTTGGTAGTGTCAAGGCATATTCAAAGGCAAAAGGCCTCATTTCCGCTTGACTTGCGTCGCTCAAAAACACCTTTGCATAAGCTCCCTTTTGCCTTGCGCGGCGTTGGAAACAAAGCAAATTTCGCGGGAAAAGAAATTGAGAATTTTAGACCATTTTATAATTACTTCGTGATTTCTCACGCTCATTGGTCAATGGGAGTTTTAACCATGGAAATGACGTAGTGATGGCGACTTCCCCCGGGCTCCTTTATCAAAACGAGGTTGAGTGCTCAGCCATTGATGTCGAAATGTTTTTCTATTCTCGTGCAAATAAAACTCATTTTCGTAAGAAAGCTGTGTACTTGGCCTCATTTTGAAACTGAGGGTTTTTGGAACTCGGAAGTGGCCTGTTTAGTTTCCTTTGTCCGGTCAGTAAACTCAGCTGGAAATGGATGTTTATAACCTCCAGTGTTCAGTACTCATTTCAATATTCCAACGCCTATAATGTAAGATAACAGAGAAATTATGTCACAATGTTCAAGGGTTTGAAGCGAAAACACTTCCTTTGGCTCGTAGGTCAACTTCAGTTTTGAACATTTTGACGCGGTGGAAGTACTATGGGAAATTTTAACGCGCTGCGACTGTTACAAGTGGGCGATGGACGTTAAGGTTTAATGGGCTCCTGTTGTTGTCGTTTTTGTTGAGGAATATACATGTATGAGTCATTTGTATTGAAATTGAAAGAAGTCATCTGAGTTTTCCCAAATTGTTTCCTCTGTGCAGGTTAGATATTCGGAAGATCTGGGAATACCTCTTTCCAAAGGCAGCTGGCTCATATCCTACCTCGGCATCTCGTCGGCTATCGGTCGGGTATTGTTCGGACGTGTTTCGGACATCTGTTGCTTCAAAAACATGCACATTTACAGGATTTGCATGTTTCTCTCTGGCTTGGCATCCCTATTGTGTCCCTTGGCAAGCTCCTATTGGGCACTGGTGTTGTATGTTGCAGTGTTAGGAATCTTGGATGGTTCCTTTATTGGCCTTATGTCCATTGTGACCCTGGACATAGTGGGTGTGCATAAAATTGCCCCTGCGTGGGGGATCCTATTTTTTTGTCAGTCATTTACCTATTTACTGGGGCCTCCAGCTGCAGGTACGTCAGAACTCGCCACTTTAGAAACGCCGAGAAGGAAACTGGGACGAGTTAGCTTTCGCAAGGACTTCTGGGATAGTTACTGAGGACGCGAAGGTCAGCTGTTGACCAATTTATCCACATTTTCCCCTGTCTTCAGTAACAGTCCCTGAAGTCTTTGCAAAAGTTAACTCGACCGGGTTTGTCTTCTGATTTAGCTCATGATTTAAGGAGTAATTAGACATCGCGCAACAAATCCCAATGGTTTTTGTTTTTCTTTTCGCAGGTTTCATGTACGACTCACTGAAAACTTTTAAGCCGGTGTTCTACTTAGCTGCTGGACCAATGATTTGCGGCTCATTCTTGCTATTCATTGCCTCCTTTTTTAAGTGGAACCAGGTCTCTCGTGGCTGCGAAGAACTCATCGGTGTCGAACCCATATCAAAACGCGGCAATCGAGTGGAATTTAGAATCGATGCTCCTCCAGTTATTGTTTTAACGGAACCTGAGGAAAACCCGTTGGTTGTCGTGGAGCGTTTGACTGTACTGTGATCTTTCTTCTTCGTAGCCTGGGTAGAAAAGGCCAACTTCAACCCCCCCTTTCTTCCATAACATTCAAAGGAATAAGACCGGGAAACGAGGTTGTAGAACGAGATTGCTTGGGTCGTTTCTTTATTCGCCACTTAAAAATCGAGAAGGGAACTGGAGCCGAAATGGGTCCCGCAATTGTTTCTGGGATTCTTATTGGGGACGCGCCGATCGTCTATTGGCCAATTCCATGTAACAATCCCAGAAGTCATTGCGAACGTTAAATCGGCCCAACTTTCCTCTCGTTTCTAAAGTGGAGAAAATTTTCACCATGTTTCCTTCGATTTCGGGAAGTGGGCGCACTTCTCCTCGCTGGGGTGGCATTTCGTACTTATGCTTGTTTCTCAGCTTTCTTGGCTATCCCTGAAAAAATAGCCTGAGAAAACAGCTGACATCTGGCGTTTCCCCTCCAGATGACGTCTGCGAAACGAACGCAGCTGAAATTCCATACTGATTACGCGACACTACCCAGATCTGGGTCGTGCTTCTGATTGGTTGAATCAAATTTCCCACGCGGCACGACCAACAAGAAGCACTACGCAGACGCGTCAACAGTGAGGAATTTCTGTGCTCGTTTCTCAGACGTCATTTGTCCGGGAAACCAGCGGTAGCGTTGCCAAATGTCGGCTGTTTTCTCAGGCTATTGAAAAAAGAAAAAAAACAAAAAAACAAAACAAAAAATCAGCAGTCATCTTCAGATAGTCTAATAGACAAGGAATGTAGAAGGGGAGCGAATCATCCTATAGCTTAATTTGTTACCCAACTCTTCAAACTTACAGATCTCTGAGATCTGCTGGCCTCAGTTTTTCATCGGTTGAATAGTGCTATCCACTGGATAAATCAGTATCTAATGGATAACACGACAGCTGGTCTCCCTAATACTTAATCCTCTAAATGTTGATTCATAGAATGGATGGCGTTATCCAGTTACTGAAAATCTAGGGCCTGGGTTTACGCAAGCCATTTTGAATGCACATGTTTGTCTCTTTCTACAAACAGCGGCTGACCTATTCCCGGTTGTTTGTAAAGATTAAGATGATACTCTGCTCAGCTGATCTAGATATACTTTGGACCAGGCTTTGGAGTTTTGGGTTATAATAAAGGTGTTGACTGCTATAACATTTTTCTTCATCTTTTTACTGTTTTATACAACGAGCGTTCGCTCTTCACTTTTTTTCTTTTTTTGGAGATACAAGGGCACACAGGGGGCACAAGGGGGCACAAGGGGGCGCAGAGGAGGACACAAGGGGACACAGGGGACAAAAGCGACCTCCGGGGACACAGGGGAAACAAGGAACACAAGGGGACACAAGGGACACAGGGGACATAAGGAGACACAGGGAACACAAAGGACCTCCGGGGACACAGGGGAAACAAGGGACACAAGGGGGCACAAAGGACACAAGGGGGCACAGGGGACACAAGGGGACATAACGAGACATAATTAAGGAGTTTATAATTTTGTCGCGCGAGAGGATTGCAAGCGGAAAGTGATTTCAGTCACTAGTTGCAGTATATCAAGGATGGGGAAAACTGTCTTTCTGTCTGTAAAACGCCTAAAAGGGCTAATGAGGGAAATTATGGCTGAGAAAAAGGCGAGAAAATTTCCAGTGCATTCGCATCAGTTAAAAGGCATGCAATGCCGGGTAAACTAGGTACGTGAAAAGGGTCCCATTTGTTGGTAGAAGGTATACTAAAGGGGTACCTTTTCTGTCAAAAATAGAGTATAAAAATAAATACAGAATAGGATCAGTGGTTGGGACTCCGGTCTGAGCCTCCCCGTATAATACGTTCTTAAGTACCCCTGGGGATAATACCCCTTTAAAAGGTCACATCGATAACAGTTTAACTATAGTTTTCTTGTACTTGTCCATAGCCTGCCAAAACAGACGGTTTCTCCTCGCTTATCGCCGAGTGGGGGACGAGCCTGGGGGGACGAGCGAGGGAAAACATCTGTCGCAGACCACCGCACTGCCATCCGCTTTGTTGACCCAATTCAGTATCAGCAATTCTCGCAAACTAAGTTCCCCATCGATTTTTCCTTTTTTTATATAAAGAAATTTTAGCTCAAGAGCCATTTAAAATCATGTGTTGTCTCTTGAAGTGGTTTTCTCGTCAGTTTTTTCCTAGGAGGATTGCGTGATGAAAATGACCATGCACCAGGGCGAGTTATACGAGGTCTTGCTTACATACATTTCAGTTTGAAAACAGAACGTTGGAGTACATCTATTTTGCCCATCATCGCGTCATTGTAAGAATTTTTTTACCATTTCCGGGTTCGGGTGACAATAGGCCACATGCACTAAGAGGTCACGTGACCAATGCTTCCTTTAAAAAATGAGTTGAAATCTTGCTGATGCCAAAAATTGATATGGCACATAAACAATATCTTACACGCGAAATTTGAGGGGAAACGCATGTAAGGGAGATATTTTACGGCACTTTGATTTTTCAGCAAAGTAGTATGATTTGTATTGGCCGCTATATTGGAGGGCATACTGTTGCCCTCCAACATGGCGGCCAAAACTAATTTTTTCCCTATCTTGTTGAACGTTTTATAGTTTCGCTCAGATGCTCTGTAAACGTTACTACATCATCTTTTCAACATTTTCCTTGAAGTTTAAGTGTAAAATTTGTATTCAGAAAGAGGTTATTCATAATTTTTTAAAAAAATCATATTTTGGTCACGTGACCAGCCACCAACTCATTCCGTAAGAAAATGGTGCGGGTTTGAAAAACCAAATCACTATTATTTTGTTTAAGATATGACCCACTAATCGTTTTTCGAAGAAAAAATCATAACTTTCATTTTCATAAAAACGATGTCACATGACCTCTTAGTGCAAATGGCCTATTTCCGGTTGTTACCCCAAGGCTTGGCTACTGAGCTGCTTTCGTACAATGGTTACGTACCTCGATCCAATAATCTTTTGTAGCCCAGATGTTATGTTCGTAGCTAAAAACGAGTTGATGATACGATGAAGATAAAAAAGGTATTGATCCCTGCCACAGAACAAGTTGAATCACACACGGTAAGTTTAAAAACTTTAATACTATTCACGATTTTTGACATGATGCATGATCTTGTTTAGTGCAAGGTAAGCATAACTATGCTAACCAGAAGGCTTTTTATGTCCTGTTTAAATATATGTTCCAAGGTTAATACAATGAGACCTTGCATTTCTTCAAAATCGTGGAGAAATTTTCTGGAATAATATAGAGCATTTTACAAGCTTACTTTGCGTAAAAGCTTTCATTCCATTCGTCGCAGATTAGGTATTCGTAGGAAATGTTTATTTTTTTTGTACATTTCTAGCTTGGTAATTACTAAATCTGTTGAGAACGTCCACGCATGAAATAGGACAATTGCACGATGACGTCATTTTACTACAACTACCAGAATCCTTGAGTTTGTTGTTTTCTTGTGCAAATTAAGGCTATTGTTCTTCAATCCTCAGCTGGATTGACAAATTTAAATAACAAAGCAAAACCGAAATGAATTCTGGTAGTTGTAGTCAAATATCGTCATTGTGCAATTGTCCTATTGTGTGCAAGATCACCCATAAAAATTAACATCTAATTTTTTCAACTTATACTGTAAAAAATGTAACAGTCAGTTCTAAGCGTGGCTATTTTGTCCCCTCTTACAACTCCACATACACTACTTACGTTCCTGTGTTTATGCGAGGTGACACCTACTAGGTTCTGGGAAGGGGATCCTAATTCTGCATTCCTGTTCTTCTCCCATGAGAATCCTGCATCGCAAACTTCTGTCATTGCTATGCCAAATATTGTTTTCCTTCCCAATCCCGCATCCATATCCAATTTTTGGCGAACCCCGCTTATCCTGTTAACATTTTCCAAACCCTGCACTGTATTTTGGTCAAATCCCAGATGCTGGGAATAGTTCACCCTTCCACACCCTGACCTACTTTTAAGTGTCAACATATTCTGCTCATTGAGAACAAAATTTTTACATTTTTACTGGAGATGGGATTGCCATTTACATGTGGTCAACGGAGCCATGCAAAGGTCCAGCCATTTGCAAAATGCATCCTGCATGGTTCAGACTTTTTTAAGACCTTGAGTGTTGGTCTTACCCTTGGGTTCAAACTAGTGATCTTTTGCCCTTCAAGCCAGCACTCTTCCATTCTGTTATAGCTTGGCAGTAACTGGCTTGTAGTATAATTGTGACACCTTCAGTTCTGATGATGCCACAGATTGGGGTAAGCTCGGAATATAACAAAATGCAATAGCTTGAAGAGGGTTAATTACAACACATCCTTAGTGATACTACTTGGTTTAACTAAGGGTGAATTAAACCTCTTTTCAGGTTTATTATCTTGAAGTGTATACAAGGGAATACTCTTGGGTTGTTGATAGACGCTACAGAGAGTTCAATGAATTACATGAAAAGGTTAGTACCTTCAGGTTATACATGTATATGTGATACCTCAGTAAGCAGTTATTCAGTCACATACAAAAAGTGTATGCTATAGAATATCTCCAATGTAAGGCTGACTGTTTGAAGCACTGTCACCACACTATCACTGAGACAGTTCCCTTGGTTCCAAAGATGCCAAACTAATTCCCCATAGTGTACCGTACTTCGAACAAACAGACAACTCTCTATTACAGAAAGTACTTTGCTTCCAAAGATACCCAACTTCATGCAAAAGCCTTCATAATATTACCACCTATTTAATTCAGACACTTGGATCTGTCCAAGAGAGGTTTGACTGTTTTTTAATCTGTCCATAGTGGACACCTCTCCCTTTATACATGAAACCTGCATCACAGATGTAACCTGCCCCTGATTACGCAATGTCTGTGAAGCAGCGTGGGTGTAATAATATTGGCTGCACATGAATTTATACCAGCAATACAGGGTTTTCAACAGTTTTTGAAGTAGGAGTTGCGTTTATTTGAGTAGGAGTTGCAAGGCCCGGAGGGCCTTGCTCTCTAGGGGGGTCTGGGGGCATGCCCCCCCAGGAAATTTTGAATTTCTAGACTCTTGGAGACGCATTTTCCCGCATTTTGAGACGCAGAACTAGCAAATTTTAGATATCGAAAATACTGATAAATTTTGATGCTTTTAGTAACTTGAACCACAATATTAGGGTACGCTTTAACCACAATCAGGGTTTTTATGTGGCATATTGTTATAAGTTAATATTTAATGTTAAGATTTGGATTTTAAGGCTTTAGTATGTTAGTCATTGTATAGGAATTTATTGTACCTGATGATTTTTTTTTACCGTGTATAAATAATGATTAAAGATTAGATTAAAGATTAAAGATTAGTACATAATTTGGGATGAAAAAAGTAAAAGTGATTAAGAAACAGCGAAGGTAATTGAATTTTCAATAACGAACAAAAGCTACTTGTGTATACTTCATTCATGTAGACCCATGTACTTGGATAGCTGTTTGTCCAGTCTAGACAGAAGCATTTTTTCTGGACCTTCTCTTGATGCCTGGAAAAGGCTCAAAAACATACTAAAGCTATACACGAACTGTTTTAAACTCAAACAAAATTTACAATTTTGAATATCCTTATTACTTAGCGATCACAAACACCGTTCAGTCCTACTACATCATTCAATTGAAGTGAAATATGCAGAAATATGGTAGTATCTACAAGTTGAAACATGGAGATTCTTTGTCTTCTGAGAAAAAGACTTTTAGTCAGAAAAGTCCTCACTATCATCGTCATCATCCTCCCATCCACTGTCATGTGCTTCACTGTCGTCCGATTCGCCATGCTCTTCATCTAAGCAGAAGACTTTTGCTACCACTTCTTCTTGTTCTTTCTCCTCAATTTGAACTATTTCCTCTTCCGTTTGCGTACCGGCATCTGCTTGGGTAATCTTTGGGAAAACATCACATTATTACCTGCAGCATCCTTTTTCTTTTTCTTGTTTGTCACTGTCAGCGACCACATCTCCCGTAAACCACGCTGTCGCTTTTCTGCCATTTTACTGTGCTCTTGGAGACGAAATGTGGCGTTTTATATAGAGTGGCTTCAGAAACCGCTAACTACAATGTTCCCTGTAACTGAGACCCAGTCTTCGACTCGTCCTCAACGTTTACTCAACGTATTACGCAGAGAACGTATTTTAAAAGCAGACTCAAGCGATGTTTTGGCGAAATTCTCCAGAAAAATTTCAAGTTTGCTTGCTCGCAACAGCTTTGTGAACACTTACCACTTTTTATCAAAAGTTTTATTTATCATATAATTTACCTAAGGGAAAGTAGGCGTCGCAAATCAAAAAGTTGCCGTCGGATGCGACGGCCGACGGCTGATTTTGAAAACACTGCAATACTTTTTTTGCATTACTGTCTCATTCCCCAGGCCGGGTAAATAAAGCTTTTACTTTACTTTACCTTACTGTTGTTCAAGTCCCCCAGTGGTCTCAACAAAATACCTGTACCAGAAATGTGTTCTGATTTTTCCTTCAACCTTCAACAATGGGATATTTAACAGGCCAGGATCATTGTGGGTAGTCAAAGCCCAGTACACAGATGAGGGCCCAGGACAAGGATTTTTTCACTGTTTCATCACACAAACTTAACCAGAAGTTAAGTCTCGTCTGTGGTGCAGGCTAACCTCTCCTAACCAGACAGTTTTTTTTGCCCCATGAGCACGAATTGTCTAGAGATCAACCTTGCCCAGTAAAATTTAAAATTACATCTACAGCTGGAAGTAGCCACATATAATTTGTTTTGTAGAGTAATTTAATGAGTGTGTGGGTGAAAAGAAATTAAGTTCCCAAATGAAAAAGTAACATTTCAAGTCATTCACCTTAATCACACAGCTGGTCAAAAATCATGGTGTGGATCGCTCTCTGCTACCTCCCAAGAAATATTTTGGATTTCTGCAGCCAGAGTATGTGGAAAAGAGAAGGCAAGCTTTGGAGGCCTATTTTGAAATGCTTTTGGCCAAATTTGAAGACAAGCTGCCCCAGGAGGTTCTGACATTTCTTAACATTAATAAATTTGTGAGTACTTCTTAATTTTTCAACCATAGAGGATATAAATAAAAGATATCAATAACTTATTTATGATTAAGTAGGTGTTTTGGGGTTAAACTGGTAGTTTATTAATCAGAGCTCAACTAATGCTTTTAAATGCATGATCTCTTTAAGTACATAATGTACTGCTTTCTCTGTCAAAGTTTTGTCAATGTTGTTTTTTTTTTTGCATGATCAACATTACAGGATGTCTGTGGAGTGACACATTCTTTGGCGAAGGAGTTGTTTACCACTGGTAAAAAGTCTTTACACTGACAGTTATAAAGGTGGCACAATTATTTTTCTCAGGGCCAATATCTACAACAGGAGCATTAACTACATTCCTGTTAATAAAGATAAGGAAAAATGATTACCTCAGCTTTATCAGACAAAATACCGTAAAATTCCGAAAATAAGCCCTGAGGCTTATATTTGTCAAAGGCCCTTTTTGAGGGGCTTATTTTTGGAGGGGCTTTAATGTTCAGAGGGAAATTTGGGTTTCAAAATCGATTGCACTAGCTTACAGTTGGAAGGAAATTTACCATTTTTGCTTTGTTTTATTTTGTATTCGAGGGCAAATTCCAAGTCAAACCTCCGGGGACTTATATTCGGAGGGGCGACTTAACAGAGGGTTTTTTGCTTTATGAGTATGGGGGGCTTATATTTGGAGGAGCTTATAATAATATATATACATGGAGGGGCTTATTTGCATAATTTTACTGTATTCAAATTGGTTATGAGTAGTGTTATGTCAACAACAAAGTCATCATAGCATGGATGGTATTGGCCTTTAAAAAATCCAATTGAGCCACCTTTGAAAGTTAGATTATATATATGTAACAGCGGCAAATCCAGAGGGAGGGTCTGGGGGCCTGGATTCCCTTCCCCTCCTTCCTCCCAATATGGACCTATCAGGGGCGGATCCAGAAAATTCAGAAAGGGGTTGCCCGGACACTTAACAGCTCTATTCTAGATACCTTTTTTTTTTTGAGATAAAATTCTACAAAAATAATACAAAGTTTCAAAGGAAAAGGGGTGGCGGTGTGCCTCTTGGTTCACCCCTAAATCCGCCAATGTTTATGGGACCAAAAATGTAGTGACCAATTGCCTTAAGACTGAAATAATATTACTAACCCTATATGAGCTAGGGGTGGCACATTCACTAAGGAAATAACTTTTACGGAAATGAAAAGCCATTATAATCAGGCTGTGAAAAATTCCAATATTCAGTTCCTGGATTGACCACTGCATTATTATTAAAATTATACATGCCATGCGCATCAGTGAGTGTGAACAGGCACCTGTTTATTTTGGTAGCCTTTTAGATTTGATTTACCTTGCTCCTTCAAGTGAGAGTGAATAAATTAGGGAAGTGTGCATGCCTTCTCTTTTAACATTAACAAACAACTTAAAGCCAATCACAATCAGTAGCTAAAGCTCTTCAATACTGTATGCTTTCAATGCATTATTTCAAACAAAAACCAGATTTTTTTAAACCCACTTTTTAGCTCTTTGATAGAAGAAGAGAAGTTATACCCTCAGGTGTTCACGATAACTTATTGAAATGCCTGGGTATTAGCAAGAAGTTTAGTTGGTCAAGGTCAGAATTATTGAGGTTTAACTGCATCATAGTTGAAAGGTCACTGACTGAACTTTTTATGATAATTTTCCTAAGGTGATGAAATTCTAACCAAAGAGCAGCAATTTACTCTGACACCCCTTCAGCTTCACTGTATCACAAGCAGGCTAGGAATGGCTGCACCTACATGCGGTATGTACCTAGACATTTTAAAGACAATATTGTTGTTGCATGTACAGTGAAATTTTTAATCATTTAATTATTTGAATGAGACACATCCAAAGTCACACGTTCATTTTAAAAATCCTTTGTTTATAGAACTTTATCTGAGTCAAGCTATGGGTGGATTCACCTGCAACACATGGGTATAGCTGTCACGTTTTCCTTTAAGCTAAAAACAAAACGCTAGAAAATTCCTATGGGCAAATGCAACAACTACAATTTACAGTATATAATGCATATGTTGCAATAAATTCACTCGTAGAATATAAAAGCATTGTCATCTAAAAATTGGCCTCATTCATACAAAGGGAGTACTGTAGATGGCAATTTATTTTGTACCTCTTGGAATTTCTTTTGCAGACTCCCACATTCCTCATGGAGAAATAGGAAATTTGTATGATTTTTTGTATCAACTGAAGCACTTAAAGGTAATGAACTACTTAGGTGCAGTTTGACTTAGTAGTATATTTTTCTATATAAATTTTCTATATAAATTAGCTTCTAATAAGAAGTAGTATTTTTTACTAATTATATTCAGTTGTAAATAATAATTGTCTAATTCAACCTCTGGGTTGCAATGTGATTATCAATAAACTATCCTTCTGTCAGTCAGTCCATTTGTCAGTCTGTCCGTCCATCTGTCCATCTGTCTGTACATCCATCCGCCTGTCCATCCATCCATCCATTTACATCCATTTACGCCCTGGGATCTAATGTCAAGGATCTTACGTGCAGGGGTCTTACCCCTCAGGTCTTACCTCAAGGAGTCTTATGTTGAGGGGTCTTATAGCCAGGGGTTTTACGTTCAGGGATGTCACGTTAAGGGGTCTTACATAGAGGGGTCTTACATCCAGTGGTCTTACATGCACGGGTCTTACAGCCAGGGATCTTACATTCATGGGGTCTTTCATTCACTTACCTCTGTCCCCAGGGCGGTTGTTGTGGAAGGTTTTGACTGTAACAAGCTTTTCTACCTGTAGAAAATTGATTTAATTTTCAGGTGAGATTGTTTAAGCTGAATCTGTACAAAACAGTGCGTACTTTACCTATCTGTAGTATTTATGTCCTGATTTCTCTATTGTTCATTTGTAGTTTTTTTTGTGTGCGTTTAGGTTTGTGGTGGGAAAAAACTGGTAGAACTTAGTGATAACATAACTTTGAAGTGCAACATTGCCATCTTCAAATCCTTGACAACACTTGAGGTAATAATGTGTAACAATGAAATACCATGCAAACAACTATACCAGAACAGAAGGAATGTTACTAAATAATCACACATTGTTTTGTTCCATGAAAATATATTCTTTTAACACTTCTCCCAGTGGGGGTCTTGTAACTGCGTAAATCCCAGCTGGCGGGGTTCAAGCCCCTTAAGCTATCATCAGAGAGGAGAAGTGTGACGTCAGGTTTCCAAGGTAGCAAAATTTCTGGATCACAACAATCTTTCTTGACAGAGACGGCCATTTGCATTGTCGAACGATGGAAAAAAGTATGGGCTGCCGTTTTGTTCCACGGTTTGTTGAGATCCAGAAACCATGGCAACCAAGGCAACGTAATGTAACGACTTCTCCTCTCCTTTAAACAGAGAAATTAATCCTGTTTTCACCTTGCTGATGAAGATTGAGCGATGTGAGCGAAATATCCAAATGCACGATTTTTGTTACTTATTTTGCTCAGAGTTTTGGAATTCTTTCAAGGATATTTTCTAAGAATTGGTTTACTGGCATAATACATGTACCACGCATCGTGTTAGAAGAACTGTCACAAAATAATATGTATACGCAATATGTTCAGTTTTAGAGCCATGATGTTGTTACACGTACTTAAATGTCATCATTATTTCGTTGTTTAGATTGATAGTTGTGAAGTGGAACCATTTGAGGGATTAAGCGTTGTCCAGGCTCAAATCAGTAAACTAACAGTTCACCAGTCTGTTCACTTGTTAAAGGTAAAAAAATATATAATTAAATAAAAAAACGACTTAATTTAAGTGTCAAGTGCTATTTGAGGACACGATGTTTGTCATACTAAAGACAAAACTACTATTTCTAGATATCGCGGTCCTGAAGATTTGTCCTGCCTCAGATATCATGAAACTATTGACCCTTTGCTCTGCAGACGAGTGTTCAATATCGTTACTTACTATTTCGTCCTCTTCACTCCGCTGATCGCCTGTACAACTTTCTGCTGTCACAACAATCTCCCTTGATCAAAGGGCTCTCACTCTTTTGCACGCGAAGCTTTCGGAACACTCGACTAAATGTACCTTAAATCATTCTATAAAATGGTCTGAATCTGTAGCCATTTTTAAAAAGAAACACGAGATATTTCGTTTTCTCTACGACGTTTTAACCGCTGATACATGTAGATAACGTAGTGAGTCGCATTTTTACTTGTGTTACGTTTTTATTCTTAGTTACTCAAAGCTCATTGCGAATGTCAAATCCACCTACAAGAAACGTTCATGATAATTATCATCATCATCATCATCAACATCATCATTGTACCAATTTAACTACAGCAGTTAAGCTGCAAACCAGAAGCTAATAATTGGAATTGAATATTTATTTTTGTCGACTGTTTCTTTCGTGTCTTCTTAATTTTAGGACATCCTAGTTGATGATGAGATTTGGGAGCAGGGAGTACTGGAAACTGTCGACGTAGATGGCAATACTTCACTCAGCCCGCAGTCCAACTTTCGAGCGTGGACTGCTCTGACTGAAGCCGATTTCAGCAGAAATGACCTACCGTACATTGATGAATCAGTGGTAATTGTTTTTCAAAACAGTGTACAACTTCGAAATTTAAGAAAAACAACAACTTTTCAGCCTGTATGGTACTGATTGAGAATAGTACCATGTGGTAGATCAACTACAGAGGATTCATTTGAAGGATCACCCACTTTTCACTCACTGAATTTGAAAGCTAGAAATGCATTGATTACAGTTCCTACTGACAGCTGACAGATATAGTTTTAAGAGAAAAATAGACAAACACAACGAATTTCCAACAATGAGAAAATCACTAAAATCTTCGTGCTTTGTTATGAAGTATTTTCAAAACGAAATGGTTGTCTTTTGCCATGAACAACAAAAAGAACTGCATCTTGAAATCGTTGGCCACACGTTAATCAGTTTAATCCCGTCAAATTCTCTTCGCAGAGAGTTCTTTTGTTTTATAGTGTAGCTGTATAAATTCCGTAAGTTAGAAAATATTGTTTAACAAATTTTTGATGTAGTGTTTCTTTTCCAAGACTTTGCTGCCAGAAGTAGTCAGCTTAAATCTCAGTTACAACAGCATCGAATGCATTGAGCATCTTCAGGTGGGTGAAGTGAAAATGATACTTGGTTTCGAGAACAGAGATCTTGAACATCAGGCTTTTTATAGGAAACCATAAACTATAGTTTGCGGTTACTATTGCAGTGTGTAAAGAAAGTCAATTTTACAGCTCGCCATTTGGACAAGCTGTAGACTAGTTAGCTATACCAGCGCAAGAGTCATTTTAACAAGCCCGAAACTGAAAAAATGTTTGATGAGAAGGATTGACTATAGTTCTTGTGAAATTTTAATTCCCCCAAACCTTTTCCTGCCTGTCGGGCAAGTTAAGAACAGAATTCACTAGCCCAATAGCAATGTCGACTAGCTATCGGAAACGACTTTCAGCAGGTTTCCAGGGTTAATTTTAGCGTGGCGCTCGTACAGTTGTCGTTTCGTCCCGACATGTTGTTTTTCATCAAGTGTAATTCCTTTGATTATTTCATCGCATAAGAAACATGAATTCATTTATTCGAGTCAAAAAAACCAATCTATGGCTCACTGCAGGCGAATATGGAAACCTATTGTTCCTAGTTTAAACGTGAAACTGTATCGTTATAATGGCAAAAAACCGCCGTAGATCGCTAACCGTTTACAATAGGAACCTTAAGATCCGAGGACGGCGACGGCGTGAAAACGTCGCTTAAAAAGTGAATTGGCCTTTTTGCAATCTTCATCGCGACTGTTCTAAGTTACTTACTTTGTCAAATGTAGGCGAACTCTCCTGAAGCTGAATTCTAACGAACCAAGTTCCAAGTTCAGAAACAGGAAGGAAATTTCGTCGTCGCTTGTTCACCGTCATATAAAACGTGAAACTAGGCATTTTCACGTGGTAGTCGTGCAGTGACGGCAAAGAAATGTACAAAAAAAGCGTGATGCACGTGCAAAGTTATTGTTTTGCTAGTTAGACCTATTGCTTTGTTTTGGCGTTCCCGTCGCCGCCGCCGTTGCCGTCGTTGGATCTTAACGCACCTAGTAACGTTCTATATAAGTGGTATTCTCATTAACTGTATTTTTAATATGTTTTACTTTTGTATTAAAGGCTTTGTCGAATCTGGTGGAGCTGGATTTATCTCATAACAAAATAGCAAGTCTTGGAAGTAACTTGAACACAAAGCTGGGAAATATTAAGAAACTTAATCTAGCAGGGAATGAGCTTGATAGTGTGCAAGGTACGAAGTTCTGATTGAGCCTATATTCACACTTCGTGGCTGTCATTTTGCCCGTGTACGGTACAAGCTGGGCACTAATGTGAACACAATCTTTTTTCAAGTGCTCATGCCATAATTCGGGAATAGTCCGGGTACCCGAGTACGAGGTCGAGACCTTTTACTCAGGCACTAAAAGGGGGCACCGGGTCCCTGTTGAACACGTTTTCTGTTTGTTCCAAGGCAATCCACTGCGTGTACTCTCCTCCACTCTCACGTATAAAAATGGCATCTGAAAGAGTGCGATGGAGCAAATATGGACACTGTTGTATAATGATTGGGTACCAAGTGAACACAACACTATTTTGTACCGAGCAAGTTTGAACATGTCCTCTCTGAGTATTGAGTGTTTTTCAGTTTGTGGACTGTGAACGAAGCGGCCATACACCTTATTGAAAATGTGGCAATATTATTCTCATATTTGTCTTAATTAACCCTCTTTGCCTCGATTGCGTCTGTAGAATTCTAAGTGACTGCGAAACGAGGTATTTAGGGCCAAATATCATGAAGACAAAGCACTAAGTGAATTTGTCAACGTTTTTGATTTTGGGATAAGGTAAACCCATCCCCGCTCCCCCCTGTTCGCACTGCGTTAAAGAGTAGCACATGAACCTGTCCGGTATGTGACGATCAATCCGCTTTCAAGATTGGCTTGGCGCAGCCTCGCTCCATTACAGATACCGAGACAAAGTCACCGTTCTCTTGAGTGTACGGAAGCCCTGTCTGTCCGATATGATTTTCGTACCCTCGCAAGACTATCCGTTTTAGCGTAGACTGTATAATATAGTGTACCAGTGGTTGTTCAGTGTATCAGTGGTTGCGACATAACGTAATCCTGAGTTCTGTTGCTCTCTTTCAGGACTTGACAAGTTGTATTCCCTGACTGCTTTGAACCTCCGAGAGAATAACTTCACGGATATAGGCTCTGTACTGACCTTGGGAGAGCTACCATGCCTAGAATACATTGACTTCAGGGATAATGCGGTCACTAAGGAACCAATGTACCGTATTCGAGTCTTTACGGCCTTTGATGACCGGGCTGAACAGGTAAAGATTTTTGGTGTGGAATTATCTCATTTTAAGAAAATACTAAAAGTTTAAATTAAGTAATAAGTATGAATGATGATCTTAAATCTTTTCCACCTTAGACTTCACGCCATGTTTTGCTTCACTTGATGTTAACAGCTATTAGCCCGTAGTTCGAGGAGGCCTTATCTCTCATAAATGAAACAGTGTTGTCATTCCATTTTGTGCTATTGTCTGTCAATTAAACCAATCATATACTCCAAAACACGTCTATAAAAACATTTGAGGCAATTATTGCCTTATTCATGTAGTGTCACGACTTATTTCAGGTTGAACTAGATGGAAATCGTCCAACAAGCAGAGAGATGAACAGGATCCGTGAACTTCTCCAAGAGGAACAAAATTTTGAAATCATCAATTACCCAACACCTCCTCAGTATTCAGTGCCGAAAAAAAGTCATAAAAAGGTAAGAAATGTAGAAATTCTTTAGCGCGGTTTTCATTTCAAATCATATGCAAACACCTTTGATGCCGTGTATGATGCCACTCCTCACCCCACCCCTCCCCGGGAGAAGACTTGCCTGGGGTATGTAGATAATAACTCTTTAAAACAAAGGAATTACTCTGTATCTAGAAGTTTTTACCCAACTTTTGTGCAACCTCTGCCAGGTGGCACTCTCGTGAGGCGGCCACACATGAAAATTAGTGTGTTCTTTGCACACTTAAAGTAAAAATCACACTCTAAACTTCATAGTATTGATGAATTCTTGCCAACAGATAAAAGGATAGTTTTAAAAAATTATCAGAAACATGTGGTTTTTAAGGGGCCTCTTGGAGGTTTTTATCGGATTCTGGTCTAGTTCAATGTTTCCTTATTTCAATGTCTTATTTAGGGGAAAAGTGTAGACCGAGTTATATGCCTTAACGATGCAACGGACTTTCAGTCAAGCTCCTCTGTAACAGGTACGATCCGGTTTTTGTTCAACCTCGTTCCCAGGGTTCTCTCCTACCCACCCTACGGAGCGAGAGTAGGGCGGGTAGGAGAGAACCCTGGGAACGAGGTCGGTTTTTGTTTTGTTTTGTTTTGTTTTTTTTTGAAAAGCACGTCATAAATTTTTTGTATCTGTGCATGTATTTGTCGCATGCTGTACTACTGTGAGACTTGTTTTGAGCTTCACATTATGTTGCAGATTCCACGAACTCGTTTGTGGATGACACAGATCAAGAGTTTCGTTCCAA